>JARYGA010016145.1:0-15938 GCA_030545235.1 Helianthus tuberosus
TTCATAAGGTTCAAACCAATCTTGTAGTAAGAGTCATAAAGGTGGATCCCCTACTAACACCAGATAACACATTGGGGATCCATGAGCAAAACAAAGATACCTTGATAAGAAGAAATGGTGAAGAAGAGGTAATCACTGATGGTGATTTGGAAGATAGGCTCCATCCAATAGACTTGATAATGTTGAAAAAGATCTATGATGGAGAAAAAGGAAACATAAGGGTCATAAGGAGAGCCCTTGATAGCCTCTCAAAAGCTGGAAGGAAGCTATTTACTCAAATAGCTATATAACTGATTTTGATCTTTGTAGTAATTACGACTCCGTAATTAACAAGTTGTTTATGCCCCCTCCTGACACAACAATCCCAACAGAACTACAAGAAGAAGCCAGAACAGGAGTTAAGTAACACCCTGACCACGTAATAAAACAACACGCGACAAAATCGTCTGGGAGTCACATTACAAATTGTTCACAACACATGGTAAAGAGTTTCATTGTATTAATAACATCGTTTTTCAACACAAAAAATACAAGTAAATGTTTTTTATTTATAGAATTCTAAGGCCCGAGTGCATTCCTATGTGTAGCAAGCTTTTATGTTAAAACCTGAAACTTATGTGAAAATAAAGTCAACAAATGAATGTTGGCGAGTAACATAGGTTTTGTTGTCAAGTTCATGGCTTTGTGTTTGTATTGCAATACCTTGTCCGACTACGAGAGTCGATGAATAAGATCTTTGAAATCAACTTGTAACAAAAGTGTTTGGTATTGCAACATGTTCTACCAACTATGAAAAGTTGGTATGTTTAAAAGCAAAACTTGTAGCCATGAGACTCGACAAAATGTTTCTTTGTGAAATAGGATAGGTAATCAAAATGTTTTCTTGTAAAATATATGGTTTATATATATACTTGAAAAAACCATTGTCATGTTTGGTCTAAAACAATCGTCATGTATAGAAATCAATTGTCATGTATGAGTAACCAATTGTCATGTATGTGTAAACCAACCACCATGTATATTGAACCAATTGTCATGTATGGTAAACCAATTGTCATGTATAGTTAACCAATTGTCATGTATAGTAAACCAACTGTCTTGTATGGTAAACCAATTGTCATGTACGGTAAACCAATTGTCATGTATGGTAAACCAATTGTCATGTATGGTAAACTAATTGTCATGTATGTGTAAACCAATCGTCATGTATAGTGAGCTAATTGTCATGTTTAGTCGTTCGGTCAAACCACCAAAGGATTTATAAAAAGTTTCACGGGTTCTATCATTCCCCAATGGGTTCTTCCTGAAATAATATCGGAAGAGGGAATGGGTTGTTAAACCTATAGCCCTCATCCCTCGGTGGGTTCTTCCTAGATTAAGTCGGAAGCGAGATCGAGTTGTTACACCTATAGCGCTATAATATACTACCGATCGACATTTCAATGTTTAATGTATGTTCTCATGTCATAGATAATGCATCAACAAGTATTGCACAATATAGTCAAGTATTCATGTATATTGTTATATATATATAAACCATATGAATTACTGTTTTGTAAACTTGGAAAAGTGATAGTAGGCACACATGAATCACCCCAAAACATTTAGAAAACGGAAAAGAGGGGACTATGTACTCACTTGGGATTGCATGCATGTATCTCCTTGTTCAATTGAATAAACAAAGCTCAAGTATTCAAGTGGCTCCTAATGTGTCGGATAACTATGTGTTAGTGTATCGAGACTTTGAATGGGAGATCGGATAGAATGAGGTTTATAAACCAAACGAGAAAAGGACCTCGTGTAATATGGTTCGTTAGAACTTACATTATGATTAGAAATAGTTTCTAAGTGCTTTAACCCGTTACGACTTGTAAAAGTGGTTTACACCACTTTAACGGGTCGTAAGCGTAACTACGGGTTTGGATGGTTAACTAAGTCCTATGACGAGTCTAATATGTCAAAACAAGTTTGATTATGTTGTATGATTAGTTTAGATGTCTAAACAGTGGTCTTGTATGCTTAAACCATTTTATGTGCCAAAAGGGCGTTTTCGGCAATTTAAAAGAACATAAAATCGACTCATCATATAACTAACCAAACGATATGACCATAAGGTATAACCTGAGAGGGTTATTCCCTATAATACTATGGTCATAAAAATGCGCGTGGTCGAATCCTAAGATTGACCAAACGAGTCAGATTCGAAAACTTTAAGTCATAATACCCAAAAACGTTTTCGTCGTAAAATGCACTTTTATGCATTTTTTACTTTTAATTCGTAAAACTTTGACTCGTCACTTTGCCTACTAAACATAGTAATCAGAAGGTGCAATTTCAAGGGATTAATACCTTCGGGATTACGATCACGTTGCAAAGTTCAATTTGAACTTTGACATGACTAAAATGGTCAGAACCGAAAGTCAAACAGAAAGTTAAACTGTTTGACTTTTGGCTCAAAATAGCCAAAATAATGAAAGAACTAGGGAGAGCACTTACTTGTGTTGAAGAACACTTTTAGAACTCAAGATAGGAGGCTTCCAATCAGCTGGAAACAAGCTCCAAAGAGATTGGAGAATGAAATGTGAAATGAGCAAGTTGGAATGAGGAATGATCTTGGCTATTTATAGTGAACTTGATCTCAGCAAATCAAGGCAAGTGTCCCTCCAGGTGTTAAGGCATGTTTAGTGTCCTCCCAGGTGTCCAAAGGAGAAGAAGTGTGGCAAAATTCGCGACTTGGGGGCCAAGGAATGCAGCTGGAAGTGCCGGCTGCAAATCTACTGTCTGGGTGGTCTGTTATAACCATATGGCCTAAGAGCTTACGACCCGTAAGCGTTATGAAGGACCAAACTTTTGGTTTTTGGCAGATTTGGCCCCAGGACTTGTATTGTCACATTTTGTCATTTTTAACAACTTTTAACCCAATATTTAGGTTATATAAATGTGTTAAAGCATGTGTAACTTGGATTTTATTCTGGAAATGTCGTGAATATCATTTCGTTCGATCGTACATGTTACAAGTTATGTTTGAAAATCCAGAAGTTTTATTGAACATGAAAATGATTGAAATTGTAAAATGGTTGAATTCCTTCAAATGTTACAAGTTATCTTTCAAAATCCAGAATTTTTGTTGTTTTTAGGGATCATGAAGGAAAGAAAGCTCTTTTTAGAGTAAATGAAATATGTAAGTACTCAAACCAGACTCTCAAATACATAAAAGAATGCATGGACAAGAAACAAGAGTAGGTTATAGCAAAGAGTCGTGATAAAGAGGTGCTTAGGAAAGAGATTGCGAAGATCGTCAATGAATGGATTGAAGCAAGAACTTGGTACAAGGCAAAGTTCAAGGAGTGCAAGAAACCAACTGACTACAAGAAGAGATTGAAGAATGATGATCATTATAGAACCAATCTTGACAGTACTTGATAAACAATTTATTTTTGTTGTTTCTTCTATTAAACAATGTTTGTGATATAGTTTGAATTTCTATGGTATGAATTTCTTTCATGTTCTTTGTTTTGAGTAGTGATTTTTCTTACAATACACAAAGGAAAATTGTTAGAAACTTTTTGTAAGTATTGAAGAAAAATATGATCAATCTGATCATGTGCTGAAGATGAAGTCAAAGGATCAAACAAAAAGAAGATACAATATAAACAAGACAAAAGCAGAAGGGCAAATACATCTTTAACAAATATCAGAATTAGATCACAAATGAAGAATAATGTTCAGAAAAGACTAATCTGATAAGTCTGATGTTAATCTAATGTTTATCACTAGAATATGGTAACTTCTGATCATTAGAAATCTTAACTTAACAGATTTCTGATAAGTCAGTCATCAGAGAAATTCTGATGGACCACCTTGTCTAAGAGATAAGGTTCTGCCACCAAAGTAAAGTAGCAAATTGACTTTAGATGGATTTAGTGTATATGCCAAAAAGCTACTTTATGCAGACAAGTGCATGAATCAACAAATGTTTATTCATGTCAAAAACTTTCTATACATAGAGAAGTTACCACCGAAGGAAAATGAGTTAAAAGCCTAACATTCATTACGTATAACAAAAACTCCATTGCCCTTTATTACAGATTCTTAAAGTATTCGTTTGTATTAGCAAATAACCTCACAATCATCTTGTAAACTTTTGTTTCAAGGGGATAAAAACTTCAAAATTCTGTAGTTCTATTTTTTGAAAGTTTGATTTCTATTTACGCGCATTATTTTCATACTTGTTGAAATCACTTGCCAAATTCAGTTAAAAGACCATTGTTATCTGGGATCAACAATATGCAGAATAATTACAATAAATTATTTATGTAGAATAAGATATAGTTGCATTACTTTTGTATGGAGAATAAGATATATAGAAACAGAATTTTAATCTCAAAATATCATGTTCAACGATATAAAACAATACATTTACACATATAATAATAATAATATATAAAGTGTATCACTCCCTCTTATATATAAACTTTTCAATAATTACCATTGCGTAATGTTCACATCAATTTAAAAGTTTCTTTGCAAAATTTAATGTTACATTACTATATTTTCCAAATTTCAATAATACAAAATAATAAAGGTGTGACAAGAATCCTTATTTTTCTCTTAACTTTTAGACATTTTATTAATTACCTTTATGAAAAGAAATCTGGTTTTTTTTCTATTAACTTTTACACATTTTGTTAATTATCTTTATTTGAAGATATCTGGTCAAACGATATCTTTTTACATTTATGGAATTAGAGGGGGGGGGGGGGGTATTTTATTCTACCCAATAGCTAAAGAGGTATCATCATAATTTTCCCCAATCTACCGGTCTCAAAAAAAAATTCGAAACTCACAGTTTTATTTGTCTAAATACTTGCCAATTTCAAAGTCCTATCATGATGAACTCTAATGAGGAGGTAGCTTATTTCACTTAGAGTAGTTGAATATTTTCTAGAATATATTAGAAAGTTCCCTTGATTTTATTGAAAATCCATCGACGGCCCTAGGCAGTCCTAATCCGGTACCGTACAAATTCTGGCCATTTTCAAGTCAAACCTTGTAAATTTCGGTGAATAATCTTGTCTACTTAAAATAATGAGCTAATGAGGGATTAAAACTTGTCTTGCTAAAAAATACACATAAAAATGTGTGCGTATATATATAAAACTAAATATTACATATAAAAATCATAATCCGATTAATCCCAATTAATCCTGATTAATCGCTAGTACCCCACCATCCGAATAGCGCCTAGCGGTTGTTACAACACTGATATTATGTATTCATCTAATTGATGTAACATTCCAATACTTAAAGTTGTCTGGTTTGTTGCCCTAAACATCAAGCCCTATATCATTCTATGTTAGCCTTTTATCATTCCATGTTACGCTAGTACCCTTTAGGCCTACTTTAGATGTAAATAGCTAAAAGAGGAGCAATTATATCGCATGTATGTGAAAATGGGTCAATTTGTATTGCTAATAAATCTAATGAGTAAAAAAAGTTGTTGGGACTTTGGTTTCATGTGGTTAGTTGTTATGTTGCAGATGTCTAGATTTTGAGATTATGTTTGGTTGATGCTTGTTACAAATAACGTCAACCTTAGTTAGCTTTTTTTAACTAGTTGATACTTGTTACATGTAACGTCAAGCTTAGTTACATGCTTAGTTGTTCTCTTGATATGCTTTTAAACTAAACTAGTAGGTAAAACATTTTTCCTAAATATAGACGACCAATCTTATTTATAGACTAATGTTAAATTTATTTGTAATTGGTCCATACTAAAAGACCGTGCCTTTGATTATTATTTTATCCATTGTTTGTATGATTCAAAATGTACAAACAATAGATATCTAAGAAAATATGTGTTACATAAGACTATAATCATTTTCCTAACTAAAACTGCTTTGTTTTTCACTCTAGGTGCCTGATGCTTTATAGTGGCTACACCTATTGCTAGCGAAGGCGTTTATTCTAGCTTGTAGATCTCGCGGACACATTTTAGAAAATCTTAAGAATAAGTATTTCGTTCTCTGCATAGAGTCTACATGCAACCACTGCATGGAGGCAGACACCCATGCTGATCAGAAGGTCATAACGGTTTACAGGCATGTCCATTAAGACGTAGTGACCCTCGATGAAATAAATACACATTTTGATTTCTCAGGGAGGGATACAGGTATACCAAATCTATCATAACCGTTTACAGGCATGTCCATAATGACGTAGTGACCATCGACGAATAAATACACATATTGATTTTTCTGGAATACAGGTATATCGAATCTATTCATAGTTACTTACGTTACAATCATGATGATTATAGACTATGATAACAAAGTTGGATGTTGTCACAACGATCATTTATAAATGTTGATTTGTAATTGTATATAACTGCAACCGTATATGTTTAACCAAAAACAAGCGATAGCCCTTCATCCCATTCCCCATAATAACCGAGGTTCAAGAAAAACGTGCATGTCTTGTCTTACATGCGCCCCAAAATCACGCAACTGAAGCATAACCAAAATTGCTCCATAGCTTGCAAGGTACTAGTTATCATATTTGATGTATTTACTTTCTGGTATTCATCTTCACCCATTTAGTATCATTTGATCTAATCCATTTTTTAAAATTCAGTTTCAGCCCAAATGAGACCGAAACCAAAGAGACAAATAAACCTCCTTCATGCTTAGAAGCAAAAAGACGTAAGGGAATCCAGGTCATCATTTGCAACATTAAAAGCTTTTATTATAACATTTTGTTGGTGCTTTTTTTTTTTTTTTGAGATTTTAAAAAGTTGATTATTAGACTTTGGAGTAAATTACAAAAATCGTCATTTATGTTAACACTAGATTGCATAGTGTGTCATTTATCTTCAAAAAGTACAAAAAAACATACTCGATGTTTGCAACCCCTTACACGTTATGTCCTTTAGCCCTAACTTAGCTACTTTTAATGGTTAAATTTGACCAAGTGGAACCCATGTAAGGGCAAATTAGCCTTTTATCCAATTTTAAAGAAATTTAATAAGTATTTTCATTTTTGAAAAACAAATAAAACCCAACCATCCCACCAAACCCTTTCTCTGTCTAAAAATGCACTCCTGCTTTCTCTCCCTCTCTCCTAACCATCACCCATAACCATCACCACCCAGCCACCACCGCGCAACAGCCACCACCACAAAACAACCACCACCATCCAGCCACCCCTACCGAACTAGGTCCCGTCATCGCCACCACTACAACCACCATCGTCGATCCACCATGATTCAGCAAACGGGACTGCCGCCTAAGCTCGAAATCCCGTCGGCCACTCGTCGTTCTCTCTGTGGGGCTGTGTTAGTAGTGAGTGAATCTGTGAGGGCCAGGGTTTTTTGTTGTGTTCTGCAAATGGGGTGACCAACATCGCTACACCTCCACCACCGACGGCCGACCCCCGCTGCACAACTTCAATCGCCGTGCAACCACTGCCATCCCCCAATCCCGACCTACATATTCAGATATAAAGTTCAGATCTGGAAGATAAAAAAAAAACAGATCTAATCTTATCCTCTGAGGATGTTAATTCAATGTTGTAAGTTTTCAGGTTGCAAGATTAAAATAAGTTTCCCCTGTTCCTCTAGATATATATGTTGCGCAGAAAAGGAGAGTTATGGTTATAACTGACCCAAACACGGGGGAAAGACCATTTTATTAAAGACAATAGGGTTGGCTGCTATGATGGCAAAATCAAGCATGTGTTTGCACTGAATTTGTGATCACCTTTCTGTAGTTGTTTGTTGTTTCTGAGTTCTGAAATTAGGAAACATAAGAATTACTAAAAATATGTTTTTAGAGAGGTTCACTGGTAATGGTGGATGTAGGATCATTTTCAGACCCAAACGAGTCGCTCAGAAGAGTTTTTCTCAACACGAAAGGCGGAAACAGACGTATCAAGTTCAATTCAGCAAGAAATACACTTTAAACTATCGTTTGATTGATAGCAGATCGATTACAACACTGTAGACACTTCGGCAGAGCTTCGCTACCGGAAACAAGATTACTTCAAACATCAAGACACATGAGGTATTTATTGGGTTGTAATTCCGCTTGAAATTGTCTCAAACGAAATCAGATTCCGCACGGAATCACATTCAAACGGAATTAACAAGTTGATTTTGTTTGAAATGACCTAGTGTCATTTCAAGCGAAATTACCCATAATCACATATCCTCGTTTTTCGTGCCCTGTTCTATCTACTACAATACAAGACTCGATACAAGACGAAGTCGACAGACGCATGCACCAACAGACTCCCCCTCGAATGTTGACGAGTCTTCAGTGTCGAGTCTTCAACATTTTCAGTCTTTATCAGTCTACTCTTTCTGAAGTATCTAACAATGTAAAGCATCCTCAATCTTTGTCTTCTCTTTATCAACTTATCTCCCTCTCGGATATTGATCTAATCTTCAATTCCAGAATCACAATCTGGCTCTTGAATCTTCTAATTCTCTTGATTAGATCTCTTGATTCCTTAAGTTCATCAGCATTAGCAGTTCCAGAATCGTAATCTGGCTCTCTATGATACCATAATCAGGAACCTGGCTATCCTGCACAATCTCTACCACACAATAAATTTCACAAATTTAAGATTTTAAAAATTTATTCTCTGCTTACCACTTGTGAACACAAATACAACAACATTTGCAAGTATCAAATAAAATGATTTTACAATATCAATCTCTGATGAACCACTTGTATGAAAACCATTTTTCTTTTAAAATCTTTTCTCATTTCAAACAAACTCCCCTTCACAAATTGTCATCATGTTTAGCACTTGGAATTTTGAAAATCAGTTCTTCAACATCAGTTGTCGAAAATCTTTTTGAATTTTTCAAAATTTATGCTAAAACACACTAAAATCTTTTTGGATTTTTGAACATGAAAGAAATATAATAAAGAAATATTTACAAACAATATTTTTGTGAGCTTGTGTAAGAGGATCATATCAGTTTTTGAGACAAATCACCAACACCGTTAAGCTTTGTACATTTTCAGTTCTAAACGATTCACTTAGATTGTTAGTATACTGATCCACTTAAATTCTCACACAAAATTCAACTGGTTTGAGATACAAGATTAATGTTTTAAGCATTTAAACTTATTCGCGTGTCCCACCTCAGAATATACTCCCGTATCCAGATCCCAATATTCAGTCTTACAGGTGAGTATACCACAGATGATATCTGTAAAGGGTTAAAATGCGAGGGCCATGAGAGCTCAGGCTATTGCTTCCGCAAAATCAGAGAGATGACGGCTTCGACTTTTGGTGCGTTCCCTTTAGAAAATCTTTTGTTTCAACAGCACATGATTAACATTTTTCAATGTTTCATCATTTTTTGTACTGAGGGCGATGCTATATTTCAAGCAAGCAGAAAATATTATACGGGGACTAGGCCATTGCTTCCGCAAAATCAGAAGTCCCGGGATAATACCCCAGATATCACTGAGTATAAAGACCTAGTATCTCAGAAAGAGGGACCTTTCAAACAAGATTTCGGGGGTTACCCATATATCCGAGAGATGTTCCCCACGATATAAGTAAGTTTGAAATTTAGGTTTATATCTCGTCACAATCTACTAAATGTGTAAAAACCTACTGGCACATCATCAGTGAGACCGTTTATCACATTTTAACTTTCCAATTCTTTAGCATGCTGTGATCGTCCACCGATATACTATCATTTCCTCTTTTTACAACAAAACTCATTTTTGAATTTTATCATGTTTTTGACTTTTTCAAATTTTCAAATGTTTTTGGATTTTCTGAAAATTCTTACTCCCCCTAAAATTCAAACACATTTAAACAAAAATTTGAAAGCAAACTATACAAGTAAAATGACAACTGATATCAAATCACTTCAATTCGCCATCCACTTGGCATAAACAATCAGAACTCCCTCTTACAACAAACTATTTTCCCATTGTGATTTCAAAACACTTAAGTTTGTTTTAATTAAATGGTTTTTTCCAGAAAATAAGTTCTGTTGATTTTATAAAACCACTTGTAGGTTAGGGGTCAATTCATCACCTTGTTTTTCAACCATTTTAAAAATTTAACAGTTTTAAAAACAATCATCAAACACCACTTGTAGAAAATCAAGTACAACTTAATGTCCCTGATTTTCCACTTGTAAGTCGAAATCACTTTCGTGAATTTCTCAAGAAAGATGACGATACCTGCTCCACTCTTACCAACCTGGGAGCTCCGGCAAGTAATACTTATCACTCATCATAAAATGTTCCATCCCAATCACAAATCTGGGATGTCACAATTTTACCTGGTTTCTTCAAATTTTTCTCATAAAATTCCTTCACCCCTTTGACTTTCCCATCAACCATTTTACCAAAAATATGTTGCACTTAGGGGTTAAAAGCTTTTTCAATATCAAATTCTTTCTTTTCAGAGAAAAATTGATTTGAAATCTCAAATTTACCAACTTTTTGTTTAAAATTTTCAGCCCTCAATGGTGGAAAATTGACATCATCCATTGGAGGTACTGATGTTTCCAATTTTAACTCAACACGTGGCTCCTCTGATTTTATGGAATCAGATTCATCACCAGAAAATAGCTCCTCTGATTTTGACAAATCAGAATCATTGCTA
Organism: Helianthus tuberosus; assembly: GCA_030545235.1. Classification (NCBI taxonomy): domain Eukaryota; kingdom Viridiplantae; phylum Streptophyta; class Magnoliopsida; order Asterales; family Asteraceae; genus Helianthus; species Helianthus tuberosus. The sequence goes on from JARYGA010016145.1 coordinate 10,642, forward strand.
GAACTATCATAAGATTTCTTAACAACCCATTTTTGGTTGTCAAGATTTGCTTTTCTCTTGTAAAACCACTTTGAACATTCACCAACCTCAAACTTTGAATTTTTGAAAACTATAAAAGGTTTGGTTGGTAGTTCATTCTCAATCATCTTTTCTTTCAGTCTAAGAGAAACTCCCTGTTTTGTTTGAATTGCTTTAGAACAATTCATGGCAATATGACCAACTGTTTTGCATTTAAAACGGGTTCTCGTTTCTTTCCTTTGAGCAATTTCCTTCTTCATTTCTTCTTAGCAAGGAATTCTTTGTTTGATTGATTTCTGAACAACTGCTCCTTTTCCTCTTCAGTTGATGTTCCTGAAACAAACACAATTTTTGGTTTATAAGTTTTCTCATTTTTATGATTTTTCAGTGGAATAAATCCTAAACCCTTTCTTTTAAAATTACCGTTATGGTTTGGTTTATTTTGAAAACCAGAACTGTAACACTTTTTCTTGTTTTCTGTTTGTTGAACTCTTGAGGTGTACTTTTTAGGTTTTTCAGAAAGATTTACATCTTTTATTTCAGAAATATTAATTTCTGTTAGTTTGAAAACCTTTTTGATCATTTCAGTTTAACACCTCTTATTGGAAATTCTTCATTAGAATATAATTTGTCAGAATCAATAAAAGTATATGCCACTTTGATTGGTTCGTCATTTAAATTAGATTTCGATAACAAAAACTCTTTATTGTAAACCCGTTTGTCCTTTTTGACTGTAGACTTTGACTGGTCAGACTTTGACTCTGGTTTTGACTCCGACTTTGACTCCTCGGTTTCATCATTATCCAACACCTGATCGACCACTTTCTTTATTAACTCGGACTCATGATCAGTGTCAGACAATGTGAAAGTAACATCAATGTTGTCAGGCAAATTTTCTGAAGACTCAGACTCCCACTGTAAATTTGTCACACCCCCAAAATCCACCCTGCGGAGTACCACCACTTGGAGGCGTGACGTGACCAGGATCGAGCCACCAATCATATTGAACATCGTAATTAAGTAAATAAGACCAACCACAATACGATTGGTGACCAAAGCCAGTTAACCGTGTTTAGTTTAAACAGCGGAAGCCTGAAAGTAAATCCAAAAGCACAAGTTCACAGTTTATAAGTTAAAGTTCAAAACGCTAGTTTAATAAGTTCATAATGTTTTAAATATTAAACGCTGGACATAACCGTCCGTACACCACAACGACTCCTTCCTCGTGCATGCTCCAAGTGTTTAGCGACCTGTAAGGCATGTAACAACGAGTCAACAACAAAGTTGAGTGAGTTCACGTTTGGTTGTTTGGTTTTAAGTCGTTTCTGAAAAACGTGGTTTGACTTTCGTTGGCTTATTTGCCGTGGGGGTTACCTTTCGACTGAGGGCGTCGGCCACAACATTGGCTTTGCCCGGATGATACTTGATTGCGCATTCATAATCGTTCAAGAGCTCAACCCATTGGCGTTGACGCATGTTTAAATCCTTTTGCTTGAAGATATGCTCGAGAATCCTGTGATCGGTGTAAATGGTGCACTTGGTACCGTACAGGTAATTTCTCCATATCTTAAGTGCGAAAACAACTGCTCCCTGTTCCAATTCATGTGTAGTGTAGTTCCTTTCGTGAACTTTAAGTTGGCACGATGCGTAGGCAATGACCTTGTCACGTTGCATCAATACGCAACCAAGTCCTTGGATGGAAGCGTCGCAATAAACCACGAAATCATCGGTGCCTTCGGGCAATGAGAGGATAGGCGCGCTACAAAGTCTATCCTTTAGATATTGAAATGAGGACTCTTGTGCATCACCCCAACGATAGATGACACCCTTCTGAGTCAGTGAAGTGAGAGGTTGCGCAATCTTGGAGAAATCTTTTATAAACCTTCTGTAATATCCCGCCAAACCCAAAAATTGGCAGATTTCTGTTGGTGTACGGGGTGCAGGACAGTTCTTGATCGATTCAACCTTAGATGGATCCACATGAATCCCATCCTTGTTTACCACATGGCCTAGAAAGGGTACTTCGCGAAGCCATAAGTCACATTTCGAAAACTTGGCATACAACTGTTCTTTTCGAAGAAGTTCCAGCATAAGTCGTAGATGTTGCTCGTGTTCCTCCTGACTCTTAGAATAGATCAGGATATCCTCGATGAACACAATAACGAACTTATACAGGTAAGGCTTGCACACTCGGTTCATGAGATCCATGAAGACCGCTGGTGCATTCGTCAGCCCGAATGGCATAACCAGAAACTCGTAATGGCCGTAACGAGTTCTGAATGCTGTTTTGGAGATATCCTCCTCTCGGACTCTCAGCTGATGGTATCCCGATCTTAAATCAATCTTAGAGTAATAGCTTGACCCTTACAACTGGTCGAACAAGTCGTCGATACGTGGAAGGGGATATCGATTCTTCACAGTCACCTTGTTGAGTTCGCGGTAGTCAGTACACATTCTGAAGGTACCGTCTTTCTTCTTCACGAATAGTACTGGAGCTCCCTAGGGCAAAGAGCTAGGACGTATGAAACCCTTTTCCAAGAGTTCTTGTAGTTGTGTGGACAGTTCTTCAAGTTCTGATGGAGCTAGATGATATGGTGCTCGAGCTACTGGCGCTGCTCCAGGAGCTAGCTCGATTTGAAACTCAACTTGGCGATGAGGCGGAAGACCAGGTAATTCCTCAGGAAATACATCGGGAAAATCGCGCACAATAGGGATGTCTTCAATTCTCTTCTCTTCTGTTGATATGTCAGTAACGAGTGCTAAAATGGCAGTGTGGCCCTTTCGCAAACACTTCTGGGCCTTAAGGAAAGAGATGATGCCTTCCACAGCACCACTCTTGTCGCCACGAATCATGAGAGGTTCTTCACCAGAACGAGGAATGCGGACGATTTTCTCCTTGCAAACAATCTCCGCTTGATGATGAGATAGCCAATCCATCCCAATAACGACGTCGAAACTACCCAGTGTGATAGTAATAAGATCGATAGAGAAAGTCTGACCAGCTAAGACGAGGTTACAACCTTTAACTACGTGTGTGGCTTCAAGACTTTTACCGTTAGCTAGTTCTACCGTGTGTTTGGTGTTCAGAAGTGTTGGAGTGCGCTTAAGCATTTGGCTAACTTTTAAGGACGCATAACTAGTATCGGCACCCGAATCGAATAAAACAATAACAAAGAAGTCATCCAGAAGAAACTTACCCATCACAACGTTGGGATCGTTTCTTGCTTCTCCCTGACCAATCACGAACACACGAACCCTTGCCCCATTGCCATTGTTGTTTTCCCCATTGCCGCCTCCATTGTTGCCTCCATTGTTATTCCCATTGTGGTTCCCACTTCCTTGGTTATTGTTCTGGTTTTGGTTCAGCTGGGGGCAGTTCCTCTTAAAGTGGCCTTCAGCGCCACACTGAAAGCATCCTTTGTTGCCCTGATGCTGCTGATGGGTCTGTGGGGCTTGTTGTTGTTGTTGGCGATTCTGATTTGCTGGTCGGGCGCTCCTGCAATCCTTTGCTTCATGACCAAACTTGTTACACCTCAGGCAACGACCTTTGCTGCACTGCCCGCTGTGATTTTTGTTGCACCGGTTGCACTTGGGGTGGTTCCCTCGGTATCCACCCTGTCCTTGGTTACCAGAAGATTGCTGACCAGGACTCTGGTAGTCATCAGTCTTTCGCTGCTGAGACTGAACTGAAGTAGAACCCTTTCTGGAGTTCCCATCCCATTTTCGCTTGTTGTCGGTAGGTGCATCAGAAGTAGCTGTGGCACTGATACGTTTCGGTAGCCTGTTTTGCTCCACCGCCTGGTCGGTGAGACGATGAGCCAACTTGATAATTTGCTGAATGGTACCCAGGTTGGCTGAAGTCACGTGACTCTGAATCTCGGGTACAAGGCCCTAGAGGTACAGCTCAATTCGTTTGATGGGAGGGTCCACCATGGTTAGACACAGGATGGCCAACTCGTTTGACCTCTTAGTATACGCCTCAATCTCAGATCCCGTCATCTTCAGATTGAAAAATTCCACCTCTAGTTTGTGGATGTCATCCCGACTGCAGTACTCCTCTTTAATCAGCTCTTTGAAACCATTCCAGGGGGTGGCATTAGCAACTACCAGTCCTAGTAGTTGAACCTGTGCCTTCCACCAGGTTAACGCAGCTCCTTCAAGTGTTCCGGTAGAATATTTCACCCTACGGTCTTCGGGGCATTCACACATCTCGAAAACAGACTCAAGCTTTTCAAACCAGTGAAGAAGGCCCACTGCTCCTTCGGTGCCACTGAAAGTGGTAGGTCGGCAGTCCATGAACGTCTTGAACGTGCACACAGGAGGTTGATCATGTTGACCTGTTGAGCGAGAATAAAGGACAATATTAAGCATGAAGGTTGGTTTGTGAAGGTAGGATCTAAACGTCCTAAGGTGGGTTGATATAGCAGGTTATACCTCCTGCTGGATTTGCTGCGAGTGCCTCCGCAACTCGTTCGTTGATCAAAGCCGTCAACTGGGCTTGAGTGAGGTTGATACGTCCTCCGCGTCCGCTCATGATCTTCATAACGAAGCAACGTAAGTGAGGAAAGTGTCGCGAAAGTGCGTAAGTGTGGGACGACATTAGAGAGTAAGCACACAAGGTTCAAATAGCAATTATCACATTATCTAATGCACAGTGAGAACTATCTAACCGACAATATAACATAAATCATACCACTTATGGTGTCGAGTCTTGCATGTGGAGCGAAGCGTCGTTGTGGATCGTTGAGCACTGTTCAGGTTATAGTCTGGTTTTATCAAAACGTTTCCCCTTTTTAAAACCAAGTTCACTATAACCAATGGCTCTGATACCAATCTGTCACACCCCCAAAATCCACCCTTCGGAGTACCACCGCTTGGAGGCGTGACGTGACCAGGATCGAGCCACCAATCATATTGAACATCGTAATTAAGTAAATAAGACCAACCACAATACGATTGGTGACCAAAGCCAGTTAACCATGTTTAGTTTAAACAACGGAAGCCTGAAAGTGAATCCAAAAGCACAAGTTCACAGTTTATAAGTTAAAGTTCAAAACGCTAGTTTAATAAGTTCATAATGTTTTAAATATTAAACGCTGGACATAACCGTCCGTACACCACAACGACTCGTTCCTCATGCAAGCTCCAAGTGTTTAGCGACCTGTAAGGCATGTAACAACGAGTCAACAACAAAGTTGAGTGAGTTCACGTTTGGTTGTTTGGTTTTAAGTCGTTTCTGAAAAACGTGGTTTGACTTTCGTTGGCTTATTTGCCGTGGG
>JARYGA010016146.1:0-46105 GCA_030545235.1 Helianthus tuberosus
TATTCATTAGAAGTGTTACAATGTCTAAACAAACATGGAAAAACAACATAATTAACTAGTCTGCATCTTTTATTGTCACTAAGGCCCATGTCCGCCTAAGTGTATCTTGATCATCTTATGCAACAGCTCCTGAAAAACACATGTGAAAATATGGTACGTCAGCATAAAAATGCCGGTGAGATACATAGGTTTTGTGAAAATAGGTTTCATGACTTATGTTTGAGAAAATGTTTAGTCATGAACCTTGTTATTTGCTTTGTTTTGTAAATCATTTGAAAAACGATAAGATCAGATGATATGTATAAATAAATGTCAGGTTAAATGAATAACCATGTAAAATGAGTTTGTATAAGATAAGTTGTTTGTAAAACAATGTCTTGTGAAAAGTATGTTATTTGTATAAAATGTTATATATCTCAAATTGAAATGATTCAAATAACGCTACGATATGTAATACCATACAAACACTTATATATAGGAAGTACCAGCGGCGTATCCACCATGCTTGTATCATATTACACACGCATCGTTACTTAATCACTTAATCAAACCAAACCAATCAATAAGTCTATGTTTAAACGAATTGTCAAATGTATTGAATAATATGTCAAAGTGTTCATGTCAAGATGTAAATTATGTAGTATGTAAAACCAATGTCAAAAGTGTTTGTGTCAAATGTAAATCATGTCAAAATGTCTATGTCAAATATCCATGTCAAACTGTCTATGTCAAATATCCATGTCAAATGTCTATGTCAAATATCCATGTCAAATGTCTATGTCAAATATCCATGTCAAATGCCTATGTCAAAATGTCATGTATGGCAAGTGAAATGTCTCAACTAAACCATATGCACAAAAACAAAGTATTGAAGTAAAACTTGGTTTAAATCAATCTTATGTCTTTGTGGAAAAATGCATGCAAATATTTAATATGAACATCTATGCGGTATTGTGAAAATGCATACATCCAAGCCTGGCGACTGTGGTGATAAACCCTTTAAACAAATTAAAGGTCTATCTGTCTTATGTCAACGAATTCGGTCATTCCTTTCATCCCCTTTCCCTGGGACGTCCGGAACGGGAGTTGTCAATTCCTATGGTACCACTACCTACTAACGAACGGCATGATCGGTGTTAATGAATGTATTGTCCCATGTAAACAAACCAAATGTCATACCAAAATGTAAGCATGTGAAAACAATGCACTAAGTATGAAATCAAATGAACATACATAGCGTGAAATGTCATGTAAAACAATGTACTAAGTAATGCACATAATGGGCACACCTAGCAGGAAATGTCATGAAATCATGTACTATAATGTACTAACGAACATAGCAGGTATATGATGTGAAAACGGGAAAGCATGAATGTAACAAGTAGGCACATGTGTTCCACCCCAAAACAGTTTGGAAAACAGTAAAAGAGGGGTTCTATGTACTCACTTGAGAATGCTCAGTAGTCCTTGAGTGACAACCAAACAATGCTAGAGATCACGGATATCAAACGGCACCTAATATAGGTAACTATGTTAATAAACCGGACCTAAATCGGAAGATCGGATAGAATGCGGGTTCGTAAACCAAACGAGTATTGAGACTCGTGTAATATGGTTTAACAAAGCCTACATACTTAAATGAAACCTAACATAACTGCTTACGACCCATTACGACCCGTTTAGGTAGCTTATGCTACTTTAACGCGTCGTTCGCGTAAAACGCGTTCGGAACGCATAACTAGTCCTATGATAAGTAAAATATGCCTTAACATGTCTAATATTGTTGCCATATCAGTTTAGATACCAAAATTTATGTTACATATGCTTAAAATGAATTTTGGCGTAAAAAGGGCATTTTGGTAATTTACCTAAGGCATATAAACTACCTATCATACAACTACTTAAACGGAGCGACCATAAGGTATAACCTCGGAAGGTTATTCCCTATATACTATGGTCACCTAATATGTTTGGTCGGATCCTAATGATCGACCAAATGGGTCGGGTTCGAAAGCATAAGCGACTGATTAAGTCGCTTATCCTTACGACCCTAGACAACGTGGTAATCAGTAGGCATAGTCACAAGGACTATAACCTATCGTGATTACAATCACGTTGCGAAGTTCTAACGAACTTCGCATTGACCATAAACTGGTCAATGCAGAAAGTCAAACAAGGTTTGACTTTCGGACTCGAAAAACAATAAAAGAACGAAAGAATACTTACGAAGGGTCCCCGAATGCTAATCCCGATCCAAGAACTCAGGTATGAAACAATGGTTTCAACTTAGAGCTCTCAAAATCAGAATTCTTGTGAGGAAAAGTGAAGGGTGGAGGTGGGTATTTATAGTAAATGGTCCACCGTTGGGATCGTTTGTCGAATATCGTGCCTTAATCACATCCGTACATGTGTCGGAACCTTATGGTACCCAAAATGGCCACTCACCATAAGAGATAAACATGTGGCAAGGGGTTAGGGAGTGGTTAACAGCTGTTAACAGCTGTAAAAAACCCATTTTGCTGCATTTAGCCCCTACTTAGGGACCTAGTTTGGCAGATTTACAGTTTCAGTCCCTGCAACCTCAAAACTTGGTTTTCGATGCATTTTTTTGACACGTTTTAGCCCTGTTAACCCCATTTCAAAGCTCTAAAATGAAGTTAAAGTATAGGGAACTTAAAGTGTGTTAAAAAATATCTCGGGTGTCGGTTCGTTTAGCCGTACGGTTACGTTGTTCGGTTAATTACGACGGAATGCGCATAAGCGCGAAAAATGATCCAAATGGCGTGACGAATGGATTTTTCTTATGCCAAACACTAAAATAAAATATTTTAGTGCTTACATAAATTTTTGGATGTCCGGATGTATTCAGAACGTAAGTTATGCACGAAAATGCAAACTTGTGCACTTTTTTTGACGCTTTTCGTACCTGAATGAGCCAAAAGTTTATTTTAGCACACCGAACCCCTCAAAGCCTATTTCTAAGCTATATAAAAGATATTTAAGGTGTGTTTAACTTATGGTCATGTTCCGGAATGTCTGTTACAGTTCAAATTGGCATACTTTCGCAGTTTGTCAAGTTTAGTCCCTGTAAGCGAATTAACTTGTTTTTGGCATACCAAACCTTCCAAATCTTATTTCTAAGTTATGTAAAGGTTATTTAAGGTATGTTAAGCCTATTTCACTATTCCGGAGTGTTCGTTGCATTAAACTGGTTATATTTACGCATCGGTGCGCGTATAACCTTCCAGAAAGCGATTTAGAGTTTGAAATCGAACAAGAGTTGATATGTGTAAACGATACACATATTTTTACAAATCCCAAGTATGAAATAAAATATTTCATTGGTTTGACATTTGTTTGATGGCCGTGGAGGCACAGGTGTTACAGTCTCCCCTACTTTAGGAAATTTCGTCCCGAAATTTATTTAGAGGAAACTTGTGAGAGTTTAAAACATGAAGTTGAAAAGATCGAACAACATTGGTTAGGGTTCTGAACTTCTAGTAACTTTAATAACGTCATGTTTGCGATGTAAGAGGGATACTTATATACAAGTATATAAAGCGTCATTGGTGCGTCCACCGTACCTCCATTACATCGTTCTCATTTCCTTATTGTTGTCACTATCGGTTCTTACACATAATAAATCTTACTGGGTTCCTATGCACTAAATTTCATAATTATGTACGCGTCCATAATTAGACAATTCCTTGCACAGTCTACACAGTCTATTTTATAATGTGTAGGGTAAAACCAAATGAACAAACCTGTGATGAGTGCAACTAGACCGCCATAGAGTCCTTTTAATTAAATTGATAAATGATCTAAAAAGACTATCAAGGAGTCTGTTCAGCTACATCACTAGATGTCATTCTTTAACCAGATTGTGAATCAATCTTTTTGACTAGACCATTAAAGGTCTCTTATGAATCATGGAGTGGTACTATATAATCCAAGGGTCTTAACTATTACATAGAAGCCCATTTAAGGATTAAAGGTAGTACCTTTTGAATATCCTGCTACGAATCCCTCATATGAAGATATGAAAGATCCTGCAAGGATTTGGATAAAGAATATCCAGAGTATTAAAAACACCAAAAATGCATAAAAGAAAACATAAGATGAGTAAACACATAGTCACATAACCACAAAATGGTTTGTTAATTTGTCTTGTAAATTGCGTACATGCATTTAAAGCACACTAGGAATCCATTCCGTGGATTTCATTTGGTACTTTAAACGTTATCAAGAATCCAACTATAAAGATAGAAAGATTCAAAAAGAAAATTCGATTTCGATTATTAGGAACCGAAGTGTTCGAATTAAGGTACATAAGGAATCCAATTAAGGACTCTGATTTGAATGATGATTATCCACAAGGGTCTAAATATGAAGATAAAAAGATCCCATATGGATTTTTTTGAAGTTGAAGATGTTTTGAAACCTTGCACTGGATGTGCTTAGGTCAAAACATGTTGTAAAATGCTTATGAAGTTGAGATGCTTGATATGTCAAGGCGACATATGAAGCAGAATTTGAAAGTTAAGTCAATGTATGAAGAAAAATATTTTTGAAAACTATGCATGGGTTTCTTTTAAGAAAAATGTGTTTAACGTTTTTGAAACCTTATATATAATACTTTTGAAATCATAAAGTAGGTGTATTAGATAGATATATTTACAAAAATGTTTTAAAATCATGCGAGATGAATTTTGAAATTATGTATAAGGTTTTTGAAAGACATGAATGATGCTTTTCGAAATCATGCACTTGATAAGAAAATGTATTGTGTTAATATTGTCTTCAGACTATATGAAATATTTTGAAATCAGAAAGGTTGGTTTTGATAACATGGCCAATGTTTTTGAAATAACATAGACAATGTATCTAGAAAAATTGTTTTCAAACTATATGAAATGTTTTGAGATCATGAAGATTGTGTTGAAATACTTGTACTGTGTATGTTGAAAAATCAAAACGTAATGGGTATGAGATTTGAAAATATCCTTAGTTATCTAACCAAGGATTCAAAGGCACATATGTGCAGAAGCATGATCACTCATAATGTCACTTTATTTTCTGTACTTTGTTTCTTAGAATGAAACGAGTACTTAAAATGTTCGAGGGTATCATGAGCGATCATTTGAAAGAGAGAATCACTAGAGTAGTTTGTAAGGAACATAGTTCCTTGATACAGGTATTCTAGGGAAATGCCATAAACACATGTAATTATACTTGTATATCAGAATTGTGAACAACAACTTTTATTTATAAACAAACAGATTGTTTCACATTACAAGGATAACAAAAGAACAAAAGCATAAGACAGCAACATCTTCTACTCAGTCAACTGCTCATCCGTGGGTCAGATTTGCATTAGCAAGCTTTGGGCAATTTCTTCGGAAATGTCCCATCTTACCACACTTGTTGCAAGAACCTGGTGGAAAGCGAGCTCGAGCAGGTTTGTTGTCGCCAGCTTGATTTGGTACAGCTGCAGTTGGGCAACCCTTGTTGTATGACCTATAAGTCCACAAATCTGACATTTGCGGCACTTCACATTAGGGTGATGATGAAGGTTACATTGGTTGCACAAGGGTGCAGTTCCATTGTATGGCTTCCTAGCAGGGGGTTGAGCTGGTTGGTTGGGGAAGGCTTGACCATTGTGAGCGACCACGGTGAAGTTCTGAGAAGCCTTTCGCTTCTTTGACTTATTAGGGGATCATTCATCCATGGTCTTTGATTCCTCGGTTGGTTTATTGGCTGATGGTGCTATCACCTGACTAGGTCCTGCCTGTCTTGGTGACTCTTGAGTGGCTTCACCCTGGAGACGATACATGGCAGTAGCTAATTCAACAGTCTTCAGGACTACTTCGCCTATTCGCTGAGCGAATTTGGCTGCTTGCTCAGATATCTAAGTGTCATCGTGATGAAGAGACATTCTTGAAGAAAAAGAAAGGCATATGGAGAAACAGGTGAAAGGTTATTGGACAATCAAAACAGAGTGATAACGCATGAAAAATTGCGATCATTGGTTTGTTACCTAAGGCGAACAAATGAGACGGTGACTAATCAAAGTAAATGGGTCAAAAATAATGTATCGCGAAGACATGCTCGCCTATAAGTGAACACTCATCCCAAGAATTCCCAGGTAAGCACAACTGGTCTCGCGTCTGATGAGATGTATACGAAGTGCTTGCCTAGACAGAAAACCCAGAATACAGGCATTCACCCTTCCAGTTTGCACGTGTTCACATTATTTAAAACCCAAAACCTTGACGAAGTTTTGAAAACTCAAAGGGGTTCAAAACCATATAATAGAGAGTTCAAAACCTTACAATAGAGGGTTCAAAACCTAGTAATCAATCATCCTAGAACGGATGATTAGTTTTCAAAGCGGTTTTGAAATTTATGTTTTTGTTGCGGTTGTCGCCTAAGGATAGGCGACAGTATTATTTTATGACTAAACGCAAGTAAACTCGCGTTAGGGTCCTAAGAAGGTTATAGACTAGGTCAAAGCATTACTAATAACCTAATTCCCTATAACCATTGGCTCTGATACCATCTTTTCTGTCACACCCCGACCGCGTAAAACAACAAATCGCGGCGGAAACATCGGGGAGTGTTGTAACAGAATTAATGTTTCAAATCCATGGCAATTGAAGTTTCGTTTTATTCATTAGAAGTGTTACAATGTCTAAACAAACATGGAAAAACAACATAATTAACTAGTCTGCATCTTTTATTGTCACTAAGGCCCATGTCCGCCTAAGTGTATCTTGATCATCTTATGCAACAGCTCCTGAAAAACACATGTGAAAATATGGTACGTCAGCATAAAAATGCCGGTGAGATACATAGGTTTTGTGAAAATAGGTTTCATGACTTATGTTTGAGAAAATGTTTAGTCATGAACCTTGTTATTTGCTTTGTTTTGTAAATCATTTGAAAAACGATAAGATCAGATGATATGTATAAATAAATGTCAGGTTAAATGAATAACCATGTAAAATGAGTTTGTATAAGATAAGTTGTTTGTAAAACAATGTCTTGTGAAAAGTATGTTATTTGTATAAAATGTTATATATCTCAAATTGAAATGATTCAAATAACGCTACGATATGTAATACCATACAAACACTTATATATAGGAAGTACCAGCGGCGTATCCACCATGCTTGTATCATATTACACACGCATCGTTACTTAATCACTTAATCAAACCAAACCAATCAATAAGTCTATGTTTAAACGAATTGTCAAATGTATTGAATAATATGTCAAAGTGTTCATGTCAAGATGTAAATTATGTAGTATGTAAAACCAATGTCAAAAGTGTTTGTGTCAAATGTAAATCATGTCAAAATGTCTATGTCAAATATCCATGTCAAACTGTCTATGTCAAATATCCATGTCAAATGTCTATGTCAAATATCCATGTCAAATGTCTATGTCAAATATCCATGTCAAATGCCTATGTCAAAATGTCATGTATGGCAAGTGAAATGTCTCAACTAAACCATATGCACAAAAACAAAGTATTGAAGTAAAACTTGGTTTAAATCAATCTTATGTCTTTGTGGAAAAATGCATGCAAATATTTAATATGAACATCTATGCGGTATTGTGAAAATGCATACATCCAAGCCTGGCGACTGTGGTGATAAACCCTTTAAACAAATTAAAGGTCTATCTGTCTTATGTCAACGAATTCGGTCATTCCTTTCATCCCCTTTCCCTGGGACGTCCGGAACGGGAGTTGTCAATTCCTATGGTACCACTACCTACTAACGAACGGCATGATCGGTGTTAATGAATGTATTGTCCCATGTAAACAAACCAAATGTCATACCAAAATGTAAGCATGTGAAAACAATGCACTAAGTATGAAATCAAATGAACATACATAGCGTGAAATGTCATGTAAAACAATGTACTAAGTAATGCACATAATGGGCACACCTAGCAGGAAATGTCATGAAATCATGTACTATAATGTACTAACGAACATAGCAGGTATATGATGTGAAAACGGGAAAGCATGAATGTAACAAGTAGGCACATGTGTTCCACCCCAAAACAGTTTGGAAAACAGTAAAAGAGGGGTTCTATGTACTCACTTGAGAATGCTCAGTAGTCCTTGAGTGACAACCAAACAATGCTAGAGATCACGGATATCAAACGGCACCTAATATAGGTAACTATGTTAATAAACCGGACCTAAATCGGAAGATCGGATAGAATGCGGGTTCGTAAACCAAACGAGTATTGAGACTCGTGTAATATGGTTTAACAAAGCCTACATACTTAAATGAAACCTAACATAACTGCTTACGACCCATTACGACCCGTTTAGGTAGCTTATGCTACTTTAACGCGTCGTTCGCGTAAAACGCGTTCGGAACGCATAACTAGTCCTATGATAAGTAAAATATGCCTTAACATGTCTAATATTGTTGCCATATCAGTTTAGATACCAAAATTTATGTTACATATGCTTAAAATGAATTTTGGCGTAAAAAGGGCATTTTGGTAATTTACCTAAGGCATATAAACTACCTATCATACAACTACTTAAACGGAGCGACCATAAGGTATAACCTCGGAAGGTTATTCCCTATATACTATGGTCACCTAATATGTTTGGTCGGATCCTAATGATCGACCAAATGGGTCGGGTTCGAAAGCATAAGCGACTGATTAAGTCGCTTATCCTTACGACCCTAGACAACGTGGTAATCAGTAGGCATAGTCACAAGGACTATAACCTATCGTGATTACAATCACGTTGCGAAGTTCTAACGAACTTCGCATTGACCATAAACTGGTCAATGCAGAAAGTCAAACAAGGTTTGACTTTCGGACTCGAAAAACAATAAAAGAACGAAAGAATACTTACGAAGGGTCCCCGAATGCTAATCCCGATCCAAGAACTCAGGTATGAAACAATGGTTTCAACTTAGAGCTCTCAAAATCAGAATTCTTGTGAGGAAAAGTGAAGGGTGGAGGTGGGTATTTATAGTAAATGGTCCACCGTTGGGATCGTTTGTCGAATATCGTGCCTTAATCACATCCGTACATGTGTCGGAACCTTATGGTACCCAAAATGGCCACTCACCATAAGAGATAAACATGTGGCAAGGGGTTAGGGAGTGGTTAACAGCTGTTAACAGCTGTAAAAAACCCATTTTGCTGCATTTAGCCCCTACTTAGGGACCTAGTTTGGCAGATTTACAGTTTCAGTCCCTGCAACCTCAAAACTTGGTTTTCGATGCATTTTTTTGACACGTTTTAGCCCTGTTAACCCCATTTCAAAGCTCTAAAATGAAGTTAAAGTATAGGGAACTTAAAGTGTGTTAAAAAATATCTCGGGTGTCGGTTCGTTTAGCCGTACGGTTACGTTGTTCGGTTAATTACGACGGAATGCGCATAAGCGCGAAAAATGATCCAAATGGCGTGACGAATGGATTTTTCTTATGCCAAACACTAAAATAAAATATTTTAGTGCTTACATAAATTTTTGGATGTCCGGATGTATTCAGAACGTAAGTTATGCACGAAAATGCAAACTTGTGCACTTTTTTTGACGCTTTTCGTACCTGAATGAGCCAAAAGTTTATTTTAGCACACCGAACCCCTCAAAGCCTATTTCTAAGCTATATAAAAGATATTTAAGGTGTGTTTAACTTATGGTCATGTTCCGGAATGTCTGTTACAGTTCAAATTGGCATACTTTCGCAGTTTGTCAAGTTTAGTCCCTGTAAGCGAATTAACTTGTTTTTGGCATACCAAACCTTCCAAATCTTATTTCTAAGTTATGTAAAGGTTATTTAAGGTATGTTAAGCCTATTTCACTATTCCGGAGTGTTCGTTGCATTAAACTGGTTATATTTACACATCGGTGCGCGTATAACCTTCCAGAAAGCGATTTAGAGTTTGAAATCGAACAAGAGTTGATATGTGTAAACGATACACATATTTTTACAAATCCCAAGTATGAAATACAATATTTCATTGGTTTGACATTTGTTTGATGGCCGTGGAGGCACAGGTGTTACATTGTACAAGGACTATCAAATCTTTTAAATCTTCACACAATCCTATTACACTTAAGTAACTATTGATTATTATTTAAAAGTCATTGTTCCATTAACAAAGCTCCTTCATTCTAACGCTTCAACTGTGCATGACCAGGTTGTACCCTTAGCATGCTTGGTTGTACATTTTCAAGAAAACCCAACAATTAAAAGCATCAACGTGAATCATTGAACATGCATCATCTTAACCATATACATAGAAAAGTTATTCAAACATCCTCGTTCTTATTATTTAACCAGTTAACCGGTTTCACCATCATCGTTTTAGTATCACTGTTTTATCACTATTATCATCAACATCATCGCCACTTAAAACACTAACAGAGGTTTATCAAAGCTATCATTTAAACAAATTTGGACTTCATCATCACTTTATCATAATCGACTATTAAGCATCAAGTGTCACGGACTCAAACAGGTTAACATGCATATATTCTTCTCATTTACTGATTTAACAGATTCGTTAACATTCAATCCAAACAGATTCATGCAATGTATATTTCAAGAGTATCAAGCTCGACTCTTAAATTAAGAACCAGGAATCTCGCTAACCTAAAAGTCTATTGTCGGAACTGTGTGTAAGCTGAGCGAGAGAAACGGAGTTCGGAGTTCGGAGTTCGGAGTAGCGATCACTGGAGACTGCTCGGAATGAGGTGGTGTGTGCCGGAGGTACGATCAGAGCACAGGTGTCGCCTGTGGTTCGGTCGGAGCTAAAAAGTTTGACCGGAGATTCGATTGGGGACGATGATGTTTGGTCGGAGGTGGCGTTGAAGTTGCAGGTTGTTTTTAGGGAGAAGATTTTGAGAGAAAGAAGGGTGCCTAGGGATTGCAGTTGGTGAATATGATTGTAAACATTCCAAGTGTCAGCTGCGTTTGTCTTTATATAACCTAATTCAAAAATGTCGCAAACTCCCATCTCCATTGAGGTGTATACTGTGCGATTAGCTAGGGCAACGCCAAGGGAGGTTGTTGGGCTTGTAGGGAGGGGTGTGTGACTAGCCAGGTTATGGTCCAATAACTCATACATATTCATGTAAACATGTTCAAGCAACAAAGTCATTAAATACTCTCATGTTAACTTTTAATTAGTTTAGTTATTTAATTAGTTAACTTGTATAATATATGTTAATCATCAATCCAAAGATTAACTCACATCAATTAAATTATAAGATTCTTAGTTCGGACATCGAACGTATGGGTAAAAACCCGAAGTATCACATTATCCCCAAGTTTCAAGAACTTTCGTCCCGAAAGTTAGAGTGCAGTCACTGACAAGCTAGTGTGTTACGATGTTATCGCGGGGTGTCACATCATCCCCCCGTTAGTTTGGAATTTCGTCCCGAAATTCCGCTGTAGCCTTAGTGTTGGGAGTTTTGTTTGCAAACAGTTGGGGATACTTGCGCATCATCTAGTCTTCCCGTCCCCAGGTAAACTCTAGGCCACGGCGTGAGTTCCAACGAACCCGAACAATAGGTATCTTGGTTCGTTTAAGAGTCTTGATTTCCCAGTCCATAATTCCCACCGGTTCCTCGACGAAACGCAGCTGGTCGTCGATAGTGAGTTTCTTGAAAGGAACTATGAAGGTCTCAAGCTTGGTATGACACCTACCCAGTTTTAATTGGTTTGAAAATTGATCAGCCTAGAACACAATTACATGATCGTACGGTGTGGAAAGATTTGGAGGGTAATGAGAGGCATTATAGTTCTTTGGAAGTGTGGCATACCATTCGATTGCGTAACAATCCTATTAGCTGGGCTAGTATGGTTTGGTTCAGTCAATGTATTCCGAGGCATTCCTTTCAATTATGGTTAGTGATCAAGAATAAGCTGAAGACACAGGATCGGTTGAAAGTTTGGGAAGCTGGTCGTGAAACAAATTTAAGATTGATGTGTTGTCCTCTATGTCAGCATGACCGTGATTCGAGAGACCATCTTTTTTTCTCGTGTAAGTTTGCATCACAGGTCTGGATGAACATTAAGTCAATGGTAGACATGGCTAATGTTACCGACTCATGGAATTCAGTTGTGGAATGGATGGAGCGGTACTCAAACTCAAAGAGATTGGAGCAGATTGTGTGCAAATTGGTTTTAGCGGCTTCGGTTTATTTTATTTGGCAAGAACGAAATAACCGGTTATTCTCTCAAGTAGCATGTTCGGCCATTCAGGTGACTGAAAAGATTAAACATACTGTTCGGCTACGATTGATGGGCTTTAAGTACTAAGGCCATGTGGATCATAACAAAGTGCTGAAGAAGTGGCAGATCCCGTCAAGGGTGCTGGAAGAGGACCCGAGCTGAAGCAGTTCGATTGGAGGGTCCTTAGTTAGTGTTTATTTGTAGTGGCCGTTTTTGGGTTGTGTTTGTTGCTTAAACTTGTTGTGATGTGTCTGGTGTTGTTAGTTTCTGGTTTTCCAAGTCTTGGTATGCCAAGGCTAGCTGTGTGTGCTATGTCAGGCACACCTGTGTACTTATTGATTATTTTATAAAATTTTACCGGGGTAACCCTTTACCCAAAAAAAAAAAAACTATGAAGGTCTCCTCTGACAGACACTTCTTCAGATTTGACACATGGGATACGTTGTGAACACCATCGAGCTCTTCGGGCAGATTCAGTCTGTACGCCACTTTACCGATTCTCTTAGTGATTTCAAAAGGTCCAACATAACGCGGATTAGGTTAAGCTTGCCCTGTTAGCCAAAACGAACCACACCTTCCCAAGGTGAGACTTTAAGTAGTACTCAATCCCCAACCTGGAACTCGAGCGGTTTCCTGCGCTTATCAGCGTAGCTTTTCTGACGGTCACGATCTGCCGCCATTCGTTGTCGTATTTGGGCAATCTTTTCCATTGTGTCGACGATGAGTTCTGGGCCAGTAATTTGGTTGTCGCCAACTTCTGCCCAGCATAAGGGTGATCGGCATTTCCGTCCATACAAGGCCTCGAACGGAGCGACCTGGATGCTGGTGTGGTAACTGTTGTTATATGAAAACTCCACCAAAGGTAGGTGCCTTTCCCAGCCGTTACCAAAGTCGATTACACATGCTCGAAGCTTGTCTTCAAGAGTTTAGATGGTGCGTTCAGTCTGCCCATCCGACCACGGGCCGTGTTCATCTGAGCACGGGGCCGTGTTGAAACTTCTGACCAACGTTCTTTTTGTTTTTATTGCAGGACTTGGAACCCAGGCGCCACACCTGAACTTTCTACGTAGTGTATGAGCTCCAGATCCAGTAGAGACATAAAAAACCTCTAGACGAACCCGAACGCTTTCTAGGAAAAAGACTTAAAGCTAAAAACCAAGAGAAAGTTTCGGGGGACCCAATTCCAATGGCGGATCAACGTACACTCATGGATTACCTACGGCCCACCGTAGGTAATCTTGGCGTCGCTATCAATGCACCGAATGTCGATGCCAACAACTTCGAACTTTGGCCACATTTGATCCAAATGCTCCAAAACTCCGCAACCTTCCACGGGCTTGCGGATGAAGATCCCCATTTACATATTACCAACTTTTTGGAAATATGTGATACTTTTAGGATCAATGGAGCATCAAATGGCGCCATCCGCCTATGAATGTTTCCATTTTCACTAAAAGACCGAGCTAAGGCTTGGCTTAATGCCCTCCCAGTTGGTTCGGTAAACACCTGGGATGAACTAGCCCAAAAGTTTCTTTATAAGTATTTCCCTCCTGCTAAAACGGCAAAATTAATGACTGAAATTAACAAATACTCACAAGGGGATGGGGAATCCTTATATGAAACTTGGGAAAGGTTGAAGGAGCTACTAAGAAAGTGTCCTCATCATGGTCTTGTGGTATGGCAACAAGTATAGACTTTGTACAATGGGTTGTTGCCACACACTAGACAAACACTTGATTCTAGCTCCGAGGGACTTCTAGGTAATCGCCGCCCAAATGAAATCTTTAATCAAATTGAGGAAATTGCTCAAAACAATTTTCAGTGGCACACTCCCCAAGGCAATAAATCTATTGCCCCGGGCACCCATAAGGTTGATGAAAGCACTTCTTTACAAGCCCAAATCGAGGCCCTTTCTTCGAAAATCAAAAAGTTAGAAATGGCAAAAACGGCCTCGGTTATGGCTTGTGAGGGGTGTGGTGGGTCACATGAAATTTGGAGTTGTATGAAAGAATTAGATAATCAAACAGAAATGGTAAACTACATTGATAATAGACCTAGGCCGTTAGGTCCTCCGACAGGTACCTACAACCAAGGATGGCGTAACCACCCTAACCTTGGTTGGAGAGAACCTGGCAATAGTAGTAACCAACAAAATCAAAACCAAAGAATAAACTTTCAGCAACCACGCAATGAGTCTCAAAATTTCTCTCAACAACTACAAGGGGGACGAGAGAGGCTTAAAGACACCGTGTCACGCCTCATCTCTGACACCGATAAGAAAAAGTCGGATCGATTTCAACAAATAGAATCGAATTTTAGAAACCAATAAGCTAGTATTCAAAACATTGAAAAACAATTAAATCAACTAGCTCAAAATTTCTCCGAGAGACCACAAGGCGCGTTACCTAGCAATACCAAAACAAACCCAAAGGCGCAAGTGCATCTCATCACATTGAGAAACCGTACTGTAGGTCCTGAGGAAGCTCCGCTTCCCTCAACTGAAAGGAGTTCACCCAGCCAAACCACAACTTTGTCAACACCCCAGAAAGAAACGACTCCTACACCAAGCCAAGAGCCACCCAAGAATCCTCTAGTGCCTTATCCTGGTCGGTTACTTCGCCAAAAGACCGATGAGCAATTCACAAAATTTGTAAATCTACTAAAACAATTGCATGTCAATATTCCATTTGTAGAAGTCCTAACCCAAATGCCTAAATATTCAAAATTCTTGAGGGACTTTCTCACTCACAAAAGGAAAATTGAATCATTGCAATTAGTTAATTTAAGCGAAGAATGCTCCGCATTACTACTCAACAAACTCCCACAAAAGAAGATCGACCCCATCCCTTGTTCAATTGGGGACTCACCCATACGCAATGCACTAGCCGATCTTGGGGCTAGCATCAACCTCATGCCCCCATCAATGTTCGACCAACTCGGACTAGGAAAATAAGCCGTACAAAAATGAGCATACAACTTGCCGATAGGCCCATTAAATACCCACAAGGTGTCGCCGAAAATCTATTGGTAAAAGTCGGAGACTTTGTCTTCCCTGCCGACTTTGTCATACTAGATATGGAGGAAGATACCGAAGTGCCACTCATCTTAGGGAGGCCATTCCTAGCTACGGCCCACGCAGTGGTAGACATGAATGGGGGAACACTAACATTGAGGGTTGGGGACAAGGAAATGAAGTTTGGAGTTGCGAAAAGAGTAGAAGATGATGACCCGGTCAACTACATGAAAGTCATAGACTCAAGTTTGGATGATGCTCTCCGACAGTGCAACATGCGATGCAACCCATCCCACTTGGGTAACATATGACTGGCTTTGGGTCTAGCCAAGGACCCTTATAAACGTGGCGCACCACGGAGGCATTCCGCGGAACTATCCTTAGTTTTAGTTTTAGTTTAGATTAACCTTTATGATTTCTAGTTTAGTTTTAATTTTCAGGAAAAAAACACACTCGGGATGGTGAAGGATACTAAGGGAGGCCTGAACCAACACCCCATGCACAAAAACAGAGCCACCCGACAATTTTTCTTCATTACAGCAAGTTCAGCACAGGCCGTTCCCAGCCAACACGCCCCGTGCTCAAGGATCTGCAGAAAATCGCCCAGTTCAGGTAACTGGACACGGGGCATGCTCACTGAACACGCCCTTGTGCCCAGCCTTCTGTTACTATTTGTTACTGGCAATCTGAACACGGGGCCATGCCCGGTCACCACGGCCCGTGTCCAGACACCCAGTAACATAAATTTTTGTTTTTACACACCTTTTTACACATTCAATCAACCTAAAAACTTATTTTTGGGACACATTGAGGACAATGTGTAATTTAAGTGTGGGGGGGATGCTAAAACCTTGAAATTTTGCAAGTCCTAATTACAAGCCTTACACAAAACTCTATTGGAACCGCCAAACACCCCAAATCTTTTTCAAAAATTTTCATTTTTTTACTTGTCTTGGTTTAAATTGGGATTAACAATTTTTAAAAAGGTTATATTTTTTATGAATTTACAACCGATAGCGTCGTGATAAAAAGAACCAACATAAGAAAATTATGAAACGACATGACAAATCTAGTTAAAATTTGATTATATATACTTGATCACATTAAACCCATTCCCACAAAAAAGTGAGTTTTGAGCCTTTAATTGAGCATATAAATACACATCTTTAAAACTAAATGCTCATCTTTCGTTTCTTGTGTGAATAGCCGCTTGGTTCTTACGACTCTAGAACTTGCCACGACGATACATTCCCGGTCCTTACCAACTTAAACCCAGGTAAGTAAATGATAGAGGCATTAGGACTAACCCTTTTTCTTTCAACACCATTATTTTCTTTTTTTACCACCTACCCAAAATCCCCCTAGTTAACCCCTTTGAGCCTAAACCTTTTCATTTCTAAACCCACAAAACAAACACCTTTTACCCACCAAAACCCTTTTTATTTTAAACCCTTTCTTTTAGTAAAAAGCTCGGTTTTCATGTGACATTCCTTATAAAAAAATATTTATGAAGCTTAGCAATAAACAAACAAGTTCATCAAAAGAAACTTTGTTTGAAAAATGCTTCATTTAAATAAAAAGTCACAAAAACAAAGAGTTTTATGAAAACCGACGCTTTTTACGCCTTTCGCCCTTTTCTACTAACCACTAACCCAAAAACCACCTACCTTTTACCCAAGCCTATCCTTTCCCCAAGCCTAACCTTTCCCCAAAGTCCTCTTGATATTTACAAAGGTTTATAGTTAAAAAAGGAGGAGGATTGATTGCTTGGCAAGCATATGGTAGAAGTAAGTTCCATGCCGGTCTCGAGTGTTTCACAAAAATACATCTTCGGCCGAGTGTTGAGTGATCTCCCGTGAGGTATGTGAACTTGTATATAAATGGAATTTTAAAGAAGCATGTTATGCCCAAATAAGTAATTTCTCTTATGTAATGTTCTAAATAAATCATAACGAATAGGATTGTAAATAGCTTAAAAATAAAACCTAATAAAGATCTTGGAATCCCGACACTCAAGACAAACCCTAAACTTTCTCTTCTACCCATTCCATTTGGGAGTGTAAGTGTGGTACCCGAGAAAAAAAAAACCCATAGTCATCCTGATCCAACACCTTGCTGTTAGGATTTGCTTATCAAATTTCGGGATGAAATTTCTTTCAAGTTGGGGATGATGTGACAACCCGAACTTTCAAGGTCGGTAGCGTTCCATCTTTTGATCTTTACTTCTCATTATCTTCCTCTATTATGTTAAAACATTCTGTTCGTATAACCTTGTTAAACTGAATGGTACAATAGCTTATTAAGTAAAGTTTTGACATTTGGGCCGCATATCAACTGGGCCGCGTCTTCACACTTTAAAGCCCAACAACATATCAGCTCACAGCATGGGTCACCCGAGCCCGCTACACATTTGTTTTAATTTGACCTCGGCCCAATACACCACTTATTTAATTTGATCTCGGCCCGCTACACTGTGTACTGTGCATGTTAATAGTGATTTCGGCCCACTTTGTTTTCTTGGCATATTATTAGATGTTATACTATGACCACCGACCCACTTTAGACTGTTGGTATTATATTAGGTATTACGTGAACTCACCATATCAACATACAAACCCTACCCCTCCTTAGAGTTCAACGGCAACAGGAGAAACCCCCCCCATTCGCAATATCATCTTAATCAACCAAGACTTCCGGTTAGTGAGTTCAGTTCATGTTTGTGTAATTCTCAACTACTTGATTGTGATACGTACAGATTAGGCTTATAAGATCTCATGCATATGTGAACGATTTGATTGATATCTATGTTTGTTTATGATTATTTGTGGCTTGATACGAATTAATTGAATTAATTGAATTAGAGTGTTAATCGAAATTGTTTATGACGTTGGCCGAGGACATGCTTGCTAATCGTGTTTTAATATGGGATAAGAAGTTGTATGATAAAAATTTCATGGTCATGATCAGATTAAATTGATTACATGATTTTCTTGATGATGAGAACTGTGATAAAAATCTGTTAATATTTGTATTTGTATGGTGGGCCGATAATTCATCAAACAGGGTATTTTGATATTGGGCTGGCCCTTATTAATATTTACTTGGGTTCGGCTCTTGAAGCATGATCCGATTGATTGGAGTTCGATGCTAAACATAACAGTTATGTATGAGAATTGTATTAATGTTGTTTATAAGCGAACCAATTAACAAAAAGTATGTATGTATTGAGATTGGTATCCCTGAAACTTGTGTGATACATAATATGCAATTCGTAATAGATTTTGATGTAGCAGTAGCTTATCGGTCCAATGGGATTGAAGTGTAATGGTTGAAAAAGTTGGATAACTTTCAATAACAAAATGGCGGCTCATGTGGTGTGAATTGGATCTAATCAAGCAAAGTGGGAATTTCAATGTTGTGTCAGCAACTTATAAAATATGTAGACCTTGCATGTGTGATCATGATGAGGTGATTTAGAATCATGATATAGTTTTTATAAAATATAGTGCATACAAACTAAACTGTAAGGCAATAACTAATTCGTGTACTACATTCACCATACATGGACCTGGGCCGGATGCCTTGATGGATCGCATAGGCAAAGCCCACTTACATATGGGTTGGATTATATGGGTATTCGTATTGGGCTCTCTTGTTTTGGATCACACATTTAATTGAATATGTTCTTGTATAGAATGTAACCAGGTATTAGTTGAATTATGATGTGAATGTTGAAGCATGAGTAACAGTAAAGGATTTGGTTGAAAACATAAACTTGTAGTGTATCAATAGAAGACTTAAAGGTATGCTACATGTTATATGATAACCCAACTTGTGTGTGCAATCTGTCTATTATGTGATTGGAACAAGCATAGACCTAATGATCGTTGATAATTATGTTAGGACTCGATTGACCAAATTGTAAACGTAAACGAGTAACTAGTCTTACCGAGCAAACCAAAGGTGAGTTCATTACTTTTGAGCATGCGTCCCGGTGGTTGGGACAGTCAGTGGGTATCCCGGGGAGGGATAAGTCTTTTTGGGTAAAACTGGGATGTTGGATAATATTGTCACCCTATCATTCTTAAGTCCCATCTTTTGTTACCGGGGAGGTAACGGGGTATTAGTTGGTAGCGCTACTTAGGTTTGGCACCCTCATGCCGTACCGGGGAGGACGGTTGTGAACTAATGACCCAGTCGGGCCCAGTGCTTTGATAGGAGCACTGGGGAACGGGCAAATCATATATCAGGAGCCGTCTTGTTCAGTATCGAGATATTATCAACATTACTTTCGGAATTAAATTCAATGGATTAACTAAACACTTGGTAACTAACGATTTTGTAAAACAATGAACTCACCAGCATTGTCTGATACACTTGTTGCATGCTCGCAGGTCATTAGATAACTTGGATTTGGGAACTTGCTGTCTGGAGTAGCTGGAGTGGTCATGGGTTTACTGGAGGGGTTCACGTGATTGATTATTGATATTATACATTGGTTTTGAACAGTTTAACTTTGGTTTACTATTTGCTTCCGCTGAACATGTTGGTTTTCATTTAAAGTTGTTGATGATATTTTTCATTAATAATTGAGGATTTTATTTTGAAACTTGTGTGTGTTCAATGTAATTAGCGGCTCGTTGTTGGTACGTCACATGCCTAACAGGGACATTCCCTAGGTGGTATTTTGGGGCTGTGACAGTTTGGTATCAGAGCCACTGGTTATAGTGAACTTGGTTTTAAAAATGTTTTATAAAACCGGACTATAACCGAACTGTTCTGAAAACGAGGATACGACCATGACACTCAGCTCCAGATTGCAAGGTTCGTCTTTTCATCTGTGGTATACATTACATGAGTAGTGTACATTGTTTATGATGTAGCATACAAACACACACTCGTCACTATAGCCTGATTACATGGATTGCTTGCTTACTTTAAGATGCGTTGATAGAATGCCATAGTCCTTGGAATTTCAGTGATCTTATCATTTTGATAACCTCTGTTTGACATCTGAGTTCTAGAACCATTCGACATGAGTTAGGAGGAGCTGAGATGAGTATGCAAATCACAATATTATTGTGGGTGCACACATAATAATAATGTGAGGTGCATGCGAGTCTCAGTGAGGCTTAACAAGTGAAAAAGGGGTTCCGTTTCGTTATTTGATCGATGTGAAACATAACAGTCTATAGGAGTCATAGCAGTGATTGTCTCTTACTCGAACATGATCTTTTCATTCCTTTCTGAACCCTTACGAATCTCGATGCTATCGAATATTACTTGAACACACATCTGAACGCCTAGCAAAACGTGTAGAATGTTAGGTGCTTGCACGAACGTCCTTGAGTTGGTTTATACCTTTCTCGCTTCTCTTCGTTTGATGGAACTCTATGTATTGACGTCTTAGAATCCGAAGTGTGATCACTTCTGCAACACTCTCGCAGCATACCGCGTATTACTCAATCGACTTGCTAGATCGATGGACAAAAGGGTGAGCGTAGTATTTTACCGACCTCAGTAATTGGACAACCCTGATTACCGGCAACGAACACCAACAAAGTGACTGCAACCAAATCTCCAACCCTAGTCAGCGACTGATGGGAGTCAACCTTTACGAACCAATCAGGACATAAGCAATAACAACTGACTGTAGAATGGAATGTGAAACTCCCCGCACAGTGAGTAGTGCCTTAGCACGTACCATGGAATGTGAAGAGGTGGACCCTGTCGGTGAAAGATCGTAGAGCTCCATTTCAAACAACAGCATTAGAGGCAACATTCACGGCAACATCAAGGTATTTGTAATGGTAACCAACAGTATGGAAAATGAAGGTGCCTAAGACATGGAGTGGCCGTTGTTAAATCAAACGACAACAACCAAGGGAACAACGGCTATACTAGAAATCCTCGCAACGAGTACAACAACACGGGAAATGATGCTCATGGAGGGACATTTAGGATTGGCGTGTGCAATGCCAGGATTATAACAACATGGTGGCCTACATGTTCTTGGTAACTAATCACTTCGTCACTGTTCTGCTTAACCCTGATGCTTCTTGAAACCGAACCTGTTGTGGAAACAACTAAGGACAAGTCAAATGAAACCTTATA
Source organism: Helianthus tuberosus (assembly GCA_030545235.1). NCBI lineage: Eukaryota > Viridiplantae > Streptophyta > Magnoliopsida > Asterales > Asteraceae > Helianthus > Helianthus tuberosus. The sequence goes on from JARYGA010016146.1 coordinate 21,355, forward strand.
TGTCCTTTGGGATGTAAACTCAATCTTGTGGGACAAGTGTTCGACGTCAACCTTCTTTCTGTCATCCTCGATAGTTCGATGCAGTAGTTAGTATGGATTGGTTATCTAGATATCGCGCAGTTATACGTGGTGTGAAGGTTAGCATCATATCAGCAATGAGAGACAGAAAGCATCTACGAAGGGATTACCCTACTACGTTAACAACCGTTGCTGACGTAAAGCTAAGGAAAAGAGGATCGAGGATCCACCATTTGTTTGAGATTTCTCTCGGTGTACTACCCAAGGAACTTTCGAGTTTACTTTCATGACTCTTAAGTAGAATCTCAGTTTGAACTCACGCTAGAGACGGCCCTGATTACTCATACTCTCCACCGTATTGCACCAGGAGGGTCGCCAGAACTGTCAAATCAACTACTGAAACTGTTGGATAGGAGTTTTGTTGGACCTGGTTCTTCGCTTTGGGGAGCCCCAGTTATACATATGAAGATAAGCCCCTCTGTATGTATATTGATTATCCAGAACATAGCAAGGTGACAGTCCAAAACTGTTTACCTCGACCATTGTATTGGCAACCTGTTGACCAGTTGCGAAGGATAAGCTTCCAATCGAGGATTGACGAACGAGCAATCTATCATCAGATGGAAGTCCAAGGGGGAGGACGTTCCTAAGACGGCATATCGAACGCAATGCGGCCACTGTCAGGAGACACAGGAAGAATTATTCCATGACCTATTGGGATAAACAACACACCAGCAGCTCTACGGACCACATGAATCGACTGTATTTATTGAGGACATCCTGAATCACTTCCAGGAAAAAGGAACACCATGGGCGGCATTTATAACCTATCTTAGAGATCCTGAGGGAGGGGCCACTACACACGAAGTCTCGTTAGAAGTAACTTCTAGATTCAAGAGGTACATACTTTTCTTGGTCACGTAGTCGACGAAGAGGGAATACACGCGGATCTCGCTAATATCCATTCTGTTAGATATTAATCGACACCAAAGATCCCTTTGGGGGGTACGGCAAACCCTTGGTTTCACAAGATACAATCGCAGATTCATCACAGGATCTTCAAAGATTGTGCAACTCTAACCTCTTTAACACAGCAGTGTGTTGTGTATCCGTGGGAGACGGAACAAGAGAACGTCCCTTCAAGCTCTTGAAATTCAACACTACAATGTACTGACTATCGTCTTTACCTGAGGGCACGAACGATCTAGTGGTATATCATGACGAATCAAAGCAGAGACCCAGTTACATGCCAATGCGGCACAAGAAGGTGACGGTTTATGTAATGGATTTACAGGAAGAATTGCACGAGTCATAACCTGCGGTAGAAGCCATGGACCTTGGAATTAAGATGGAGGCATTGCTTGGACGGTACCAATTGCACCATTTAGACCGATCACAAGGGCCTCCTGTGTACCCTTGTTTTGAAAGAGCTAATTATGTGATGGTATCGCTGGACGAAACTCTTGAATGTTTACGACTGTGAAACTTGAACGTGCACGAGCTTTGCAGTCCACTATCGATTCTAATCTACCTGACCAGACCCGCTATGTTCAAACTGGAGAACTGAAGGAAGATAATTTTCAGTTTAAGACCATGCGGGGCATGGAGGAGCAACCATTGGCAGGTCGGACGATATTCGTTACCTTTTGGAACGAATGTGGGTCTCACTATACGACTATTGTAGGGAACTTGTGTTGAGCAAAGCACATCGGCCTCGATATTCTAGTCATCTGGGTTTTGATGAGAGATACTAGGATCTATAAATCGTGCACTGGTGATCGGGCATGAAGGCCCACCTAACTATGTATGCCAATGATGTTTGACTCGTGGGAAAGCCAAGGTGAAGTGTCAGCAACCAGGAACACCCCTATGGAAATGAGAATAGACTGCCATGGATTCTGTCACTAGTCTACCTACAACTCGAAACGGAAACAATATCACCTGGGTGATCGTTGATTATCTCACGTTACCGGCACACTTTCTTGCAATCAAGGAAACTGACGAGTCTTCACAGCTGTGAATATTTCTCTAAGAGAGGCGGCTTTCAGGCACGAGATGTCAACTCCTGTTACTTCTGATTTAGATCTATGCTTGATTTATGACAGGCAACACACAACACCCTTGGGTCACGTCTAGACATGAGCATTGGACAAACGGTCAAAGTAAATGAACCATCCTGACACTCGAAGACATGCTGCGAGCATGTGTGTGTTTGGCTTTAGTGCGAATTGGGAGGACTCTTATCGTTGGGTGAGTTCTACTGTAGCAGTTACCATCCTAGGATTCAGACAGCTCCGTTTGAGGCATTGCTTGGGCGACAATGCCGATTCTCTTGTTGGACTAAGGTGGGTGACAACCTAATCACAGGTCCAGGACTTGTGCTTGAAACCTTTGAGAAGATTGTTTAAATCGGAAATCGTTGACGGCAATGCGTGGCCATCAAGAAAGCTGACAAGCTTAGGAAAGACTGGGAGTTCGCTGCAGGTGAACGTGTCATGATTGAAAGCCTCACCCTGGGGGGGTGTGGTATGCTTGGGAAGCGTGGCAAGCTTAACTTACATCACGTTGAGCCATTCAAAATTTTGGAAAGAATTATGGGCATGGCCTTTGAACTCGAGTTACTCGACGAATTGGGTAACGTGCACAATGTCATTTAAGTCTCGAATTTAAGGCAGTGTTTGTCCGATAAAACGTTTGTGATAACTTTGTTAGACATGTTGTAGTGGTCAAAGAGTCTATCGAAGAGATGGACTAGGAAGTCAAGGTTTGTTAACACAGCTGAATTCCAATCGTGAGTGTTAGGTGGAACTCAAAACGTGGATCGGAGTTCACATGGAAACGCAATGATCAGATGAAGTTCTTGTATCCTCAATTGTTCAAACGGATGTTTTAACCTTGGATGTCATTGTCGAATTTCGGGACGAAATTCTCTTTCAAGTTGGGGATGATGTGGTACCCGAGAAAAAAAAACCCACAGTCATCCTGATCCAACACCTTGCTGTTAGGATTTGCTTATCAAATTTCGGGATGAAATTTCTTTCAAGTTGGGGATGATGTGACAACCCGAACTTTCAAGGTCGGTAGCATTCCATCTTTTGATCTTTACTTCTCATTATCTTCCCCTATTATGTTAAAACGTTCTGTTCGAATAACCTTGTTAAACTGAATGGTACAATAGCTTATTAAGTAAAGTTTTGACATTTGGGCCGCATATCAACTGGGCCGCATCTTCACACTTTAAAGCCCGACAACGTATCAACTCACAGCATGGGTCACCTGAGCCCGCTACACATTTGTTTTAATTTGACCTCGGCCCAATGCACCACTTATTTAATTTGATCTCGGCCCGCTACACTGTGTACTGTGCATGTTAATATTGATTTCGGCCCACTTTGTTTTCTTGGCATATTATTAGATGTTATACTATGACCACCGACCCACTTTAGACTGTTGGTATTATATTAGGTATTACGTGAACTCACCATATCAACATACAAACCCTACCCCTCCTTAGAGTTCAACGGCAACAGGAGAAACCCCCCCCCATTCGCAATATCATCTTGATCAACCAAGACTTCCGGTTAGTGAGTTTAGTTCATGTATGTCTAATTCTCAACTACTTGATTGTGATACGTACAGATTAGGCTTATAAGATCTCATGCATATGTGAACGATTTGATTGATATCTATGTTTGTTTATGATTATTTGTGGCTTGATACGAATTAACTGAATTAATTAAATTAGAGTGTTAATCGAAATTGTTTATGACGTTGGCCGAGGACATGCTTGCTAATCGTGTTTTAATATGGGATAAGAAGTTGTATGATAAAAATTTCATGGTCATGATCAGATTAAATTTATTACATGATTTTCTTGATGATGAGAAGTGTGATAAAAATCTGTTAATATTTGTATTTGTATGGTGGGCCGATAATTCATCAAACATGGTAATTTGATATTGGGCTGGCCCTTATTAATATTTACTTGGGTTCGGCTCTTGAAGCATGATCCGATTGATTGGAGTTCGATGCTAAACATAACTGTTATGTATGAGAATTGTATTAAAGTTGTTTATAAGCGAACCATTTAACAAAAAGTATGTATGTATAGAGATTGGTATCCCTGAAACTTGTGTGATACATAATATGCAATTCATAATAGATTTTGGATGTAGCAGTAGCTTATCGGTCCAATGGGATTGAAGTGTAATGGTTGAAAAAGTTGGATAACTTTCAATAACAAAATGGCGGCTCATGTGGTGTGAATTGGATCTAATCAAGCAAAGTGGGAATTCAATGTTGTGTCAGCAACTTATAAAATATGTAGACCTTGCATGTGTGATCATGATGAGGTGATTTAGAAACATGATATAGTTTTTATAAAATATAGTGCATACAAACTAAACTGTAAGGCAATAACTAATTCGTGTACTACATTCACCATACATGGACCTGGGCCGGATGCCTTGATGGATCGCATGGGAAAAGCCCACTTACACATGGGTTGGATTATATGGGTATTAGTATTGGGCTCTCTTGTTTTGGATCACACATTTAATTGAATATGTTCTTGTATAGAATGTAACCAGGTATTAGTTGAATTATGATGTGAATGTTGAAGCATGAGTAACAGTAAAGGATTTGGTTGAAAACATAAACTTGTAGTGTATCAATAGAAGACTTAAAGGTCTGCTACATGTTATATGATAACCCAACTTGTGTGTGCTATCTGTCTATTATGTGATTGGAACAAGCATAGACCTAATGATCGTTGATAATTATGTTAGGACTCGATTGACCAAATTGTAAACGTAAATGAGTAACTAGTCTTACCGAGCAAACCAAAGGTGAGTTCATTACTTTTGAGCATGCGTCCCGGTGGTTGGGACAGTCAGTGGGTATCCCGGGGAGGGATAAGTCTTTTTGGGTAAAACTGGGATGTTGGATAATATTGTCACCCTATTATTCTTAAGTCCCATCTTTTGTTACCGGGGAGGTAACGGGGTATTAGTTGGTAGCGCTACTTAGGTTTGGCACCCTCACGCCGTACCGGGGAGGACAGTTGTGAACTAATGACCCAGTCGGGCCAAGTGCTTTGATAGGAGCACTAGGGAACGGGCAAATCATATATCAGGAGCCGTCTTGTTCAGTATCGAGATATTATCAACATTACTTTCGAAATTAAATTCAATGGATTAACTAAACACTTGGTAACTAACGTTTTTGTAAAACAATGAACTCACCAGCGTTGTCTGATACACTTGTTGCATGCTCGCAGGTCATTAGATATCTTGGATTTGGGAACTTGCTGTCCAGAGTAGCTGGAGTGGTCATGGGTCGACTGGAGGGGTTCACATGATTGATTATTGATATTATACATTGGTTTTGAACAGTTTAACTTTGGTTTACTATTTGCTTCCGCTGAACATGTTGGTTTTCATTTAAACTTGTTGATGATATTTTTCATTAATAATTGAGGATTTTATTTCAAAACTTGTGTGTGTTCAATGTAATTAGTGGCTCGTTGTTGGTACGTCACATGCCTAACAGGGACATTCCCTAGGTGGTATTTTGGGGGTGTGACAGTAAGCTACATTATAAAGAGTTTTGCTTGAGGACAAGCAAAGATTCAAGTGTGGGGTATTTGATGTGTGTAAGATGCAACATATAAATTACATCAAATGAGGCATAAAACTAACCCTTTTTTAGTACTAATGTTGGAAAAAAAGTGTGCTTTTATCTTCCTTTTGTATTTCAGGATTAAAAGAGCTTAAATGAACAAAAGAAGCAAAAACACAGCCAAATCTAACATAAATACAAGAAAAGGAATAAACGTGGCATACCCGACCCCTCGACAACATCTTCCCAAGCAAAAACAAAACATCAGAAGGCTGAACATGCCCCGTGCCCAACGGACATGGGGGCGTGCCCAAGTGTCTGCAGAAAAGACAAAGTTGTAGAAGCTTCTATCTCCCAACATGGGGGCGTGCCCAGCTCCACACGGCCGTGGTTAACGCTAAGATTCCCAGAATCCAAGCAAATATTGATAGTACAGATACGCTTCTGCACACGGGGCCGTACCCAGCGGACACAGGGGCGTGGTCAACTAATGCAGACAAACTGCAGTTAATGAAGAAAGAGAAAGTGGATGGACACGGGGCCGTGTCCAGGCTTCTGTGCACGCTATAAATAGAGGTGCTTTGTTCACTTCAAAGGCATCCCTTGGCAAACCACCTCTCTCACACTTCACCCACACTCCACCACCATCACAACACCCTCATCCACCACCATCATCCATCATAGAGTGTGTGTAGTAGTCTCAGGATCCAAGATTGATAGTAAGAGTTCTTGACAATCAAAGGCCATGTTTGCCTAAGTCTCTTACATCACTTGGTGAAGACAAGCATTTAGTGTAATACTTTTGTTTTTTATATCTTTTCGCACTTTTTATTTGGTTTTGTATTAATGACTTTAATAACTAGTTTCTTATGTTGAAGGTGAAACTTCCTTATCATTTGTTCATGGTGTCTTGGCGTTATTTTACTGTCTATATAAAATAAAAGATTTACACCATTCATATCTCTACGATCTATATAGAGATATGTTGGCTACCTGGTCGGGGGTTAAGGGAATGGTTTGGTAAGTTCTTGCCTTGTTCAGTGTATAGATCCTGCAAGGACCTGGGTCAAGCTTACTAGGACCTCCTTCAATACCCACTGGTATTGGATGGCGGGGGTGCGAATGGCTTGATCCCCTCATATGTAAACTACTATTAATACATTAACCCGACTACCTGGGATTGTATCTGTGACACTTGTGCTCCGTAAACACCACACGACATGGGACACTATCTTTTTTCAAAGAAACAATGTGTTTTGGTCTCAAAATTTGTTTATTTGTGTTTTACAATTTCACGTTTTGATTCTGGTTTGATTTCAAGCTTTAAATCGCTTTCTCGAAAGTTAAACGCGAACTGATGTGTAAACGTAATCAGTTTAATGCGACAAACACTCTGTAACAGTGACATAGGCTTAACATACCTTAAATAACTTTTATATAACTTAGAAATAGGTTTTGAAGGCTTTGGTGTGTCAAAAACAAGTTTATTCACTCTTAGGGACTATTTGCGTCAAAGTGCGAAAGTCTGCTGATTCACATGGTAATGAACATTTCAGAACTTTATCATAAGCTAAACGTACCCTAAATATCCTTTACATAGCTTAGAAATAGGCCTTGATGGGTTCGTTATGCGAAAATATGCTTATTTGATCAATAGGGACTAAAAGCGTCAAAAAGTGCATAAGTTTGCATTTTCGCGCATATCTTGCGTTCTGAACGTATCCAGACATCCCAAAATTTTTGTAATCATTAAAATATTTTATTTTAGTGATTGGAATGCAAAAATACCACTTGTCACGTAATTTGGATCGATTTCGCGTTCGTTACGACTTCCGTCATAATTAACCGAATAACGCAACCGTACGACCAAATAAACCGACATACGAGATGTTTTTGAGCATATTTTATGTTCCCTATACTTTATCTTCATTTTAGAGCTTTGAAATGGGGTTAACGGGGCTTAAACGTGTCACAAATGCATCAAAAACCAAGTTTTGGGCTTGCAGGGACTAAAACTGACAATCTGCCAAAGTATGCTAGGAGGGGCGCGTAAGACCATGCATGGTTCTACGCGGCCCGTGACAACTTTCCAGACAGAAACATTGAATTTGGTCATTTCAGCTGAATTTGATGGTTTTGATCCTTGTTTTGCAATACCATTTGATGGTTTTTGATGTCCCATTGTATTGTAAATCAGTGGGCACACATGTAAGGTCTAGATTAAAGCACGAATTACGGAAAACGATCCTAACGGTTCTTGGAATTCTATAAATACCCACCTTGATTCATCTCATTCCTCACAACATTTGCTCTAAATCTGCTCTAAGTTGAGGCCTTTGCTTCATACCTGAGTGTTTTAGAACAAATTCTTCATTTCTTGGACCTTTTATAAGTTTCTTTCATGCTTGTTATCGTTTTTCAAGCGTGAAAGTCAAACAGTGTTTAACTTTCTGCTTTGACCAGTCTTTGGTCAACACAAAGTTCGTTTGAACTTTGCAACGTGAGCGTAATCACGATGGTTATAGTCCCTTGTGACTATACCTACTGATTACCACGTTAATTAGGCGTAGTGACGAGTCATAGTTTCGGTCAAAATACGTGCTTATGCGTATTTTGCAACCAAACTATTCTTGGGTATCAAAACAGTTTGTTTTTATCAAACTTGTTTTCTAACTTCGTGAAACATGTTTTAACATGTTTAACTCGTCACTTTTAGTTTAGTGCTTATATAGGGTCGTAAGATAAGCGGTCTAAACAACCGCTTAGACTTTCGAACTCAACCCATTTGGTGATCATTAGGGTCCGACCAAACATATTTTTTGACCATAGTTGTATAGGGAATAACCTTCCGAGGTTATACCTTATGGTCACTTCGTTTAGCTAGTGGTATGATAAGTAGTTTATGCGTTAGGAAAATGACCAAAATACCCTTTTTCGCATAATTTCATTTTAAGCATATGTAACACATGTTTTGACATCTAAACTGATTATATAACATAATTAGATATGTTAAGGCATATAGTACTTGTCATAGGACTAGTTAGGTGTCTCTAACGCGTATTCGGGCGAACAACACGTTAAAGTGGCGTAAGCTACGTTAACGGGTCGTAATGGGTCGTAAGCACTTAGGATAGGTTCCAATTTAGAATGTAGGCTTTGTTAAACCATATCACATGAGTTCCAATACTCATTTGGTTTACGAGCCCTCGTTCTACCCGATCTTCCGATTTAGGTGTCGTTTCACTAACATAGTATCCGTTACACTAGGAACCACTTCGACACTTGAACTCTTGGTCTTTTGAGCTTTGTTATACCTTTTGGACAAGAACTATATGCAATCCCAGGCGAGTACATAGTTCCCCTCTTTTACCATTTTCAAATGTTTTGGGGTGATTCATATGTGTAATCGATTTGTTTTCGAAATGTATGGCATATATCTGTTCACTAAGTGCTTTTATGTGTACTATTCCGATTACGCAAATGCGATGTTTTTTATCGAATTCCTAAAAGATCTAACTATCTTCATAGTTAGATTCTTATAGGATATTTGAAGTACAGACTTAGAATCTTCCTATCTTCATAGTAAGGTTTTTAAGAAGTACTTTAAGACTCGATGGTTGGTTGTGTGTAGATTGTTGGTGATTTAGATAACGAAACTAGATAATACAATAAGCACATGGTGGATACGCCGCTGGTACTTCCTATATATAAGTGTGCTTATTGTATTACCCTTCGTGGCGTTATCTCGAATCACCATTAGGATTTAGGATGTTGTGATACAATGATTCGATGTGACGAGAACCTGATCCCTGAAGTATCTATCTATCTTCATAGCTAGACATACTTGTAGGATGTTTAGAGTACTAATATTGAAGTCCTTGTTTAGAATTCATTGTATACTTTAATGCGTGTTTGACTAGATGATGTGACGAGAACCCGATCCCTGTAGTATCTATCTATCTTCATAGCTAGACATATATGGGATGTTTAGAGTACTAATATTGGAGCCCCTGTTTGGATTCATTGTGTACTTTAATGCGTTTTTACGAATGGAACAAGTTGACGATTATGTGTTTATGTGGTAGTTGTGATTTAGATAACGAAACAGGTGTAATAAAATAAGAACATGGTGGATACGCCGCTGGTACTTCCTATATATAAGTGTTCTTATTTTATTATTCTTGTAGCTTTATCCGAATCACTTTAGGATTTTGTGTATGATTGTTTCAATGTTCAATTATCGAAATCCTCGTAGAATCTTCCATATCTTTATATGTTAGATTCTTAGAAGGATGTCTAAAGTATTATCATGAATCGTTGATTTGATTTATATAATACTCATACAGGTTTGATTAATTTCAAAACTGTTATTATTAATCCTTAAATGGTTTTATAATAATACACTAACGAGTTTTACAATATACAATTTCAAATGGCATAAAAATTACTTACTAATAATCATATTGCCATATACAAAACTATTTTGTCACGAGTTTTCACAATCAAGATTATGTATTGGAATACTAAATTTTTGCCATTCCTTGGCTTCAAGATTTATTTTCAACTGATAGCTCTCGTAGTTGTCAAAGTATTGCAACATCAAATGTTTTGCCATTTATATGGCTAACAAAACCTATGTATTCACAGGCATTTTATGCTGACCTATTTTCACATATGTTTCAGGTTATCAATTATTCAAGCATGCAACGCATAGGACTGTATTCAGGGCCTTAGACTTCTTAATCAAAAGACAATTACATGTATTCTTTGTTTGTAAAACGGTGTTAATAATAATGAAACAATTTAGTACCAGTAGTTGTGAGCAATTTTGTGACAACTGGCCCAAACCGGTAATTTTCGTACACATTAATCATTATTTAATGATGCAATTATGTGCTTAATTGTTAGCAATGTCTGAACACATGATTAAACAAAGTGAATTCATGCATGTTGTATACTACAAAATATTTCTTTATGCATAAACGAGAGCGTTGCGTCAGAAATAATAGTAAACTCACCGGTAAGACACACTGTGTCAACAGAACTGCAGAAAGCAGTCAGACAATAAAATTAGAGCCTAGGTGTAGGTTCGACAACAAGAATGCATTAAAACCCAAGAGTACATACAGGGGTTAATATATATGCAATACGAAAGCAAAAATAAGCACTAAAAAGCACCCGAAACGCACTTTAAGTGCAGAATTTATAAAATTCAGCAATAAATCAGCATTAGACATATAAATATTATGCAGAAATGTCGTTTTATTATCCAGAATATTTCCCTAAGTGTTGGGAATTGAAAGAGTACAAGAAAGGTACTTAAACGACACTAAAAAGTGTAATTTAGCGCTTTAACGAATCGGTATGCAACCGAACAACGGGACATTACCCGGAACACCAAAATAATGCTAGAAGCATTGTTTTTATCTTTCTAAGCTAGTTAGGGTCCCCGAACACCCTAACACACTATACATTACTTAACACACTTAAAACTTAACTAGAGTTTGTAATTAGGGGTTGGAAATTACACTTAACCCCCCCCCCATGGCATGTGGACGGTCACATGTGGGCCTCCACCAAGATCCTCACTTGATCCTCCATAATCTCACATGATTCTCCATAATCTTCCTTGATTTCCCTAGATTTGATTTAGAGATTTGTCATGTACTTTCAAGACACATTATACAATGGACAAACATTAAGCATGAATATATGGAGGACTTGTGCTCATTCATCTCACTCATCAACACACCACTCCAAACTCTCTCTCTTGCCCTCTAAAGCTTACGGCCAAACACCCCTTCCACATACATTCATCTTCAAGTTTGGTTCTTGCCATTCCATCATCATACAAGTGTTAGAGGTCACGTATTAGGAAGCTTGGAGCAAGCGGAACACGAAGGACCTCATTCTCTAGCTTTTATCCACGCCATTTCCGTCAAGATCGTTCCCTAGCCTTGAGCTAGAGGTATAACACTTAGAACTCATATTTAAACTATTCTAAAGTGGTTAAAAGGATTTTTATCGGATAAAACCCGTTAACATACAAGATGATGCTTTAAAGTCTACATAAAACACTAAAAATGGTGGTTAATAGCACATAAGTTGTGTAAATGATGTAGTATTCGAAATGTATGATTATTGAGACCCGATCTATGTTGTGGTAGCACGGATCATCGATTAACCCGGTATAGTCATGTTCTTGAATCATGACACAAAGCTATTTTAGAAGTAACAAGGGTTAAAAGGTGAAACTCTACCACACATGAAACATGAACTTGTGTAAAAGTATTTTTACTTGCAAAATATTGTTTAAAACTAGCCGATCTATGTAACTACAAGTGGTATTTTCAAAAGACCAAGCATCAAAAGAAATCACATGTTCTAAACCCGATCTTACACAAACAAAAGTGGTCTTTGTGAACAAACATGTGTGTGGACACATGTGTAACAAAGGTTTTAACAAAGAAATAATTTTCGTAAAAACCGACTAGAAGTTGTAAAACTTCATATTCGTTAAAAATAAAGTTTTTAAGAAATTAAACTTATTTTTAACAATAACAAGACTTACTAAATGTGCTAGTAAGTTACTACACATTTTTGTAAATATTCAAGTTCATGAAATGGAGAAACTAGTGATCATTGCTGATGAGTATTGTTGATAATTGTTGTTGATGATTGATAATGATTTAAAAGAAAATAAACACACGTTTTGAAAACGTGGGAAACCTCCATTTTTAGGGGAAACTCTGTCAAAATTTTTATAAATTTTGACACTTAGAAAAATATAAGTTTTCGAGAAACTTATTCCCTAAAAATGTATTTAAGAGTATTACCAAGGTTTCCCTAATTTTTGGTGATAAGAAATGAGGATTTCTTCAAGAATGAAAATGGATATAATATGTATATTTTTGAGAGAAAAATATATATTATTTTATCACCAACTTTTGTGCTAAGTGTGTATAGTATGTGTTATACGTGCTAGTGTATTAAGACTTAAAAATACACTAAATACTCATGAGGAGTATAAACATTAAAATACACATACAACATACAAAATACATAATTCGGGTGCAAAGTGCAAAACACAAAAGACTTATATTTATTTGTGAGAAAATAATATAAGTAAGATACGTAGTTAAAAATATAGAATATTTTTAACACAAGAATATATACAAAAGAGAGTGACTGTACTTGTGCGACGCAAGTCTAGTGACTAACGATAAGAAAACGCGTATAGGTTACGACGTTAATTAAGCAAATCCGGTGGAGTTTACGACGCTAGGAACGCAAAGTTGTGAGTTCATGCTCCCCCTTTTCTTTTAACTGTTTTCAGTTTTTATAACTTCGGGGGTGAAATACATGTACAAAAGTACAATATTTATAAATGGTATGATATAAATACAAGAAGTACACTTGGTGAGAACGAGAACCAAGTGTGACAAAATATAAGAATACAAGAAGTACACTTGGTGAGAACGAGAACCAAGTGTGACGAAATATAAGAATATGAGAAGCGCACTTGGTGAGAACGAGAACCAAGTATGAGGCGCTATGAGAAATGATAACAAGAAACGCGCTTGGTGAGGACGAGAACCAAGTAGGATGCGTTATGAGAAATAGTGTCACGAATAGGGTAAAGAAGCACCATTAATCAACGTATACATTCAGACCACAGAACAAAAGGTTAGATCTAACGGGTGCCTGGCAGCCACACTCCCGGTCGGGGCGAGAACCGAGGAGTGCTTTTGTGTCTCAGAATATACCAATTAAATGCCTTAGGTTTGGTGACTTCCTATGACGTGCCACATGTTAATGGCTTTGCAACCCATTAACAATCTGATAATTACAGAAATACTGTATTTACATAAAATTCATACCATACTAAAATTGATATATAACTTGAAGTACGTGGGGTACTCAAGAGGATTGATATATAACTTGAAGTACGTGGGGTACTCAAGAGGATTGATATATAACTTGAAGTACGTGGGGTACTCAAGAGGATTGATATATAACTTGAAGTACGTGGGGTACTCAAGAGGATTGATATATAACTTGAAGTACGTGGAGTACTCGAGAAAAACTTGATTTATTCACAACTATGTTTTTATACAAAGTATACAAACGTGAAAAGCAAAACTGCATGAATTCACACCAACTTTATGTTGACGTTTTTCCAAAACTCACATGTATTTCAGGTAACTAGGATGGATGTGCGCGTGGTCTTACTCATGCTCGTGGATGTCGCTTGTTTATCTTTAAATAAAGTTGTAAACTTTTATGACAATGCTTTATGCGACTTAGCGATGTAAACGCTAACGTATGTTTTCAAATTATGGTATTTGAAGTTATTTTCTTGAGCATGTAGTATGTTTACTCTTCGTATGCAATGAGAACCTTTCATGATCACACCTCGTGCTTCCGTCGTAGAAAGGGGTGTGACAAATTTAAAACGTGACTCCCTAATATTTCCGCCGCGTGTTGTTATATTACGCGATTGGGGTATTACAGATTGGTATCAGAGCACTGGTTATTAGCATACTTAGGAACCAAACGTGAGTATACTTAGGAACTCTTTCCTAAATCCTCATCCTTATTCGTGCCACAACTATTCTATGATTTACAAATCATCTAGCCTTAGATGATTTATCCTAAAACCCTTAGGCTTTGTGCCTTAAGGTATTCCTCAAAATGTTTTTCTTAAAACGTTTTCATTGAAATATTTCTCAAAATGTTTTCTTAAACATTTTATCAAAATATTTCACAACATATTTTACCTCAAACAATTTTTGTCAAAAGATTTCTCAAATGTTTTTCTCAAACATTTTTCATCGAAATCTTGGGTTTTTATTAATGTGAACACATGTAATCTGGAAGGGTGGATGCCTGTACCCCACTGCCAAGAACTGCCAAGAACTGCTGAAGAGCTGAACGCTCTACTGGAGGAAAGGATCTCCGCTGCTATCGCCCAGTACGAGGCGAACCGAACCCAGGACAGTGGAGGACCAAGCAACGCTAGGCGTAATGGGAATGGAGATTCGTCTGGAGGCAATGCAGCTCAAGGTAACCTTGAGACACTGTACTAAGCATGAGGAAATTTATGAACGGTCCTTGTTTCATTATTTCTTCAATTGCTCACATGTGAATTGGTTGAATCAATTCCAGGCTGCACTTTCAAGCAGTTCCTCGACTGCAAGCCGATGAACTATGATGGCACAGGAGGTGCAGTAGCATTTGTGCGCTGGACGGAGAAGACTGAAGCTACCTTCCGCATGAGCAAGTGTACCGCGGATCAACAAGTCACTTTTGCTACTGGGTTATTCGTTGATGAAGCTCTGACTTGGTGGAACCTGCAAGCCCAAACTTTGGGTGATGACGCCGCTTATGGCCTCACTTGGGAGGAACTGAAGGAAAGAATGAGAGAGAAGTACTGCTCTCGTGCTGAACTCCAAAGGCTGGAGACGGAGTTCTGGCACTTGACCATGGAAGGTGCTGACATTAATGGTTATACTCGAAGGTTCCACGACCTGTCCAGAGTGCTTCCCTACATGGTGACTCCTGAATTTAAGCGTGTGGAACGCTACATTTGGGGACTGGCCTCAGAGTTTCGTGGCATGGTGACGTCGGCCAAACCACAAACAATCACCGAGGCTGTAACTCTGGCTGTCAGCCTGACCGAAGATTGTGTTCGTATGAAGAAATTATCACTGAACCCAACAGAGAAGACCGAGACACATGCTGAGTCGTCCGGTGACAAAAAGAGAAAGCATTCGAATCTGAACCAAGCAACTCGTAACAACAAGGGTTTTGACAAGAAGCGCGACGCTAACCCGACTCAGGAGGCGAAAACCCATGCAACCAAAGCATACCAAGGCTCCATGCCTAGATGCCAAAAATGTAAGTATCATCATGATGGGGCTTGTCGCATTCCAAGGTGCGACAAATGTGGTAAATTGGGTCATCAGACAGAAGACTGTTGGGGAAAAGGGAAGAACCGAAGTGGAAGCGGTGCTGGTAACAAGAATGGTAACGGGAAAGGGCAGAACAAAGGATGCTTCAAGTGTGGAAGCAATGATCATTTCATGAAGAACTGCCCAGAGAGGAACAACGCTCCGGCTCGAGCATTTGTGATTGGAGCAAGAGACGCACGCGAGGACCCTAACGTGGTCACCGGTACGTTTCTCATTAACAATCACTTTGCATCCATATTATTCGACACTGGCGCCGATTATAGCTTCATGTCTGTGGAATTTAAACGCATGCTCGGAATAGAATCTAGTAGATTAGAAATTCCTTATTCCATAGAACTAGCCAATGGTAAACTTGTTGAATCGAGCGAAGTTGTCAGAGGCTGCACACTAGAACTTGGTGAACGAAGATTTAGCATCGACCTCCTACCTATTCAATTGGGTAGCTTCGATGTAGTAGTCGGGATGGACTGGTTGTCCAAGAACAAAGCTGAAGTTATTTGTCATGAGAAAATCATTCGCATCCCTTTAGCGAATGGTGAAACTCTCATCGTGCATGGAGAAAGACGAGACGCGCCTCTTCGAATCATCAGTTGTATGAAGGCACAGAAGTGCTTGAGGAAAGGATGTGTCGCTTTCCTAGCACACGTTATAGACAAGAAGGCTGAGGAGCCGAAACTCGAAGACATTCCTGTGGTGAAGGAATTTCCTGATGTGTTCCCTGAAGATCTGCCAGGACTACCTCCGCAACGACAAGTCGAATTCTGTATAGACTTGGTTCCAGGAGCTGCTCCTGTAGCCAAGGCACCCTATCGACTTGCACCATCCGAAATGCAAGAGTTATCTACATAACTCCAGGAGTTGTTGGATAAAGGATTCATAAGGCCAAGCTTCTCACCCTGGGGAGCTCCAGTATTATTCGTGAAGAAGAAGGATGGATCACTGCGGATGTGTATCGATTACAGGGAACTGAACAAGCTCACAATCAAGAATCGGTATCCGCTACCGAGGATTGATGACTTATTTGATCAACTGCAAGAATCAAGCTACTATTCCAAGATCGACCTTCGATCTGGATACCATCAGCTGAGAATCCAAGATGAAAGCGTGCCAAAAACTGCATTCAGAACGCGATATGGGCACTATGAATTTCTTGTGATGCCATTTGGGTTGACGAATGCACCAGCGGTCTTTATGGATCTAATGAACCGCGTATGCAAACCATACCTCGATAAATTCGTGATTGTATTTATCGATGATATCCTGATTTATTCGCGAACGAAAGAAGAGCACGAGCAACATCTCAGAACCATCTTGGAACTACTGAGGAAAGAGAAGCTTTATGCAAAGTTCTCGAAATGCGAATTCTGGATTCGCGAAGTACAATTTCTTGGTCACGTTGTGAATGAGAAGGGCATTCATGTAGACCCATCCAAGATAGAAGCAATAAAGAATTGGGAAGCTCCCAAGACCCCAACTGAAGTTCGACAATTTTTGGGCTTAGCGGGCTATTATCGGCGATTCATCGAGAATTTCTCAAAAATAGCTCAACCGCTAACGACCCTTACTCAGAAAGACAAGAAATACGACTGGGGTCACAAACAAGAAGAAGCCTTCCAATTACTTAAGAACAAGCTCTGCAATGCACCGATACTATCATTGCCCGAAGGCACTGAAGACTTCGTGGTATACTGCGACGCCTCACGACAAGGCTTGGGTTGCGTGCTCATGCAACGCCAAAAAGTCATCGCTTATGCTTCAAGACAACTGAAGGTTCACGAGAGAAATTATACCACTCACGACCTGGAGCTGGGTGCAGTGGTATTCGCCTTGAAGATTTGGCGACATTATTTATATGGTACTCGATGTACAATCTTCACAGATCACAAAAGCTTGCAACACATATTTGATCAGAAGGAATTGAATATGCGCCAGCGACGTTGGGTCGAGCTGCTGAATGATTATGACTGTGAGATTAAGTACCATCCTGGAAAGGCGAACGTTGTAGCAGACGCGTTGAGCCGAAAAGAAAGGGTTAAGACCCTAAGGGTTCGAGCATTGGAAATGACGATTCGAACGAACCTCACTGCACGCATTCGTGATGCACAACAAGAAGCTCTTAAAGAAGAAAACCGTAAAGCCGAATACCTACGGGGTATGCTGAAGTACATGGTGCCAAACGAAGAGGGAGCCTTATACTTTAAGAAGCGTATTTGGGTTCCACTCTATGGTGGCATACGAGAAGTCATCCTTAATGAAGCCCACAAATCGAGATATTCGATCCATCCAGGATCGGACAAAATGTATCAAGACTTGAAGGAATATTATTGGTGGCCGAGACTCAAAAGCGACGTTGCTGTGTATGTTGGAAAATGCCTAACCTGTGCCAAGGTTAAGGCAGAATATCAGAAACCGTCCGGCCTACTACAACAACCAGAGATTCCCGTATGGAAGTGGGAACAAATCTCGATGGACTTCATAACAAAATTACCCAGGACCCCGAGAGGGCACGATATGATATGGGTAATAGTTGATCGATTGACGATGTCTGCGCATTTCCTACCAATCCGAGAGAAGGATAGCACTGGAAAGCTGGCAGAGATATACTTAAGAGAAATTGTGGCACGTCATGGAGTGCCAATCTCAATCATTTCAGACAGAGATGGACGCTTTGTCTCAAGAATCTGGCAATCATTTCAGGAAGCCTTTGGATCTCAGTTAGATCTGAGCACGGCATTCCATCCGCAAACAGACGGCCAGAGCGAACGGACTATACAAACGTTAGAAGATATGCTTCGCGCATGTGTCATGGATCTAGGCGGCAGCTGGGATACTCATCTACCTCTAGTTGAGTTTTCCTACAATAACAGTTATCATACGAGCATAAAAGCCGCGCCGTTCGAAGCTCTGTATGGCCGCAAATGCCGATCGCCCTTATGTTGGGCAGATGCCGGAGATAAACGTATGGTTGGTCCTGAACTTGTACAAGAGACAACCGACAAGATTGCGCAGATCCGAGAGCGCATTAAGGCGGCTCGAGAGCGACAAAAGAGCTACGCTGATCCAAATAGGAAATCGGTAGATTTCAAGGTGGGAGACAAAGTGTTGTTAAAAGTCTCACCATGGAAGGGCGTAGTCAGGTTTGGAAAGCGTGGAAAGCTGAATCCACGATACATCGGACCATTCAGAATTTTGAAGAGAATTGGTACCGTGGCATACAAGTTGGAGTTACCGGAAGAACTTAATGGAGTACATGATACGTTTCATGTATCCAACCTGAAGAAGAGTCCAACACAAGAAAACGTGATCATCCCGATGGATGAAGTGCATATTGATGAAGCCCTCCGATTTACAGAGCAACCCGTTGAGGTTACTGACTGGAAAGTCAACAAGACCAGGAGGAGCAGTGTGAAGCTTGTCAAAGTACGTTGGAGCTCTAAGCACGGACCCGAGTACACATGGGAACGTGAAGACCAGTTCAAGAAAAAGTATCCCCACCTATTCAAGAAGACTCCAGCGAGAGTGAGTTCAGCATGAATTTCGGGACGAAATTCTTTTAACGGGGGGAGACTGTGACAACTGGCCCAAACCGGTAATTTCCGTACACATTAATCATTATTTAATGATTGCAATTATGTGCTTAATTGTTAGCAATGTCTGAACACATGATTAAACAAAGTGAATTCATGCATGTTGTATACTACAAAATATTGCTTTATGCATAAACGAGAGCGTTGCGTCAGAAATAATAGTAAACTCACCGGTAAGACACACTGTGTCAACAGAACTGCAGAAAGCAGTCAGACAATAAAATTGGAGCCTAGGTGTAGGTTCGACAACAAGAATGCATTAAAACCCAAGAGTACATACAGGGGTTAATATATATGCAATACGAAAGCAAAAATAAGCACTAAAAAGCACCCGAAACGCACTTTAAGTGCAGAATTTATAAAATTCAGCAATAAATCAGCATTAGACATATAAATATTATGCAGAAATGTCGTTTTATTATCCAGAATATTTCCCTAAGTGTTGGGAATTGAAAGAGTACAAGAAAGGTACTTAAACGACACTAAAAAGTGTAATTTAGCGCTTTAACGAATCGGTATGCAACCGAACAACGGGACATTACCCGGAACACCAAAATAATGCTAGAAGCATTGTTTTTATCTTTCTAAGCTAGTTAGGGTCCCCGAACACCCTAACACACTATACATTACTTAACACACTTAAAACTTAACTAGAGTTTGTAATTAGGGGTTGGAAATTACACTTAACCCCCCCCCCCCCATGGCATGTGGACGGTCACATGTGGGCCTCCACCAAGATCCTCACTTGATCCTCCATAATCTCACATGATTCTCCATAATCTTCCTTGATTTCCCTAGATTTGATTTAGAGATTTGTCATGTACTTTCAAGACACATTATACAATGGACAAACATTAAGCATGAATATATGGAGGACTTGTGCTCATTCATCTCACTCATCAACACACCACTCCAAACTCTCTCTCTTGCCCTCTAAAGCTTACGGCCAAACACCCCTTCCACATACATTCATCTTCAAGTTTGGTTCTTGCCATTCCATCATCATACAAGTGTTAGAGGTCACGTATTAGGAAGCTTGGAGCAAGCGGAACACGAAGGACCTCATTCTCTAGCTTTTATCCACGCCATTTCCGTCAAGATCCTTCCCTAGCCTTGAGCTAGAGGTATAACACTTAGAACTCATATTTAAACTATTCTAAAGTGGTTAAAAGGATTTTTATCGGATAAAACCCGTTAACATACAAGATGATGCTTTAAAGTCTACATAAAACACTAAAAATGGTGGTTAATAGCACATAAGTTGTGTAAATGATGTAGTATTCGAAATGTATGATTATTGAGACCCGATCTATGTTGTGGTAGCACGGATCATCGATTAACCCGGTATAGTCATGTTCTTGAATCATGACACAAAGCTATTTTAGAAGTAACAAGGGTTAAAAGGTGAAACTCTACCACACATGAAACATGAACTTGTGTAAAAGTATTTTTACTTGCAAAATATTGTTTAAAACTAGCCGATCTATGTAACTACAAGTGGTATTTTCAAAAGACCAAGCATCAAAAGAAATCACATGTTCTAAACCCGATCTTACACAAACAAAAGTGGTCTTTGTGAACAAACATGTGTGTGGACACATGTGTAACAAAGGTTTTAACAAAGAAATAATTTTCGTAAAAACCGACTAGAAGTTGTAAAACTTCATATTCGTTAAAAATAAAGTTTTTAAGAAATTAAACTTATTTTTAACAATAACAAGACTTACTAAATGTGCTAGTAAGTTACTACACATTTTTGTAAATATTCAAGTTCATGAAATGGAGAAACTAGTGATCATTGCTGATGAGTATTGTTGATAATTGTTGTTGATGATTGATAATGATTTAAAAGAAAATAAACACACGTTTTGAAAACGTGGGAAACCTCCATTTTTAGGGGAAACTCTGTCAAAATTTTTATAAATTTTGACACTTAGAAAAATATAAGTTTTCGAGAAACTTATTCCCTAAAAATGTATTTAAGAGTATTACCAAGGTTTCCCTAATTTTTGGTGATAAGAAATGAGGATTTCTTCAAGAATGAAAATGGATATAATATGTATATTTTTGAGAGAAAAATATATATTATTTTATCACCAACTTTTGTGCTAAGTGTGTATAGTATGTGTTATATGTGCTAGTGTATTAAGACTTAAAAATACACTAAATACTCATGAGGAGTATAAACATAAAAATACACATACAACATACAAAATACATAATTCGGGTGCAAAGTGCAAAACACAAAAGACTTATATTTATTTGTGAGAAAATAATATAAGTAAGATACGTAGTTAAAAATATAGAATATTTTTAACACAAGAATATATACAAAAGAGAGTGACTGTACTTGTGCGACGCAAGTCTAGTGACTAACGATAAGAAAACGCGTATAGGTTACGACGTTAATTAAGCAAAACCGGTGGAGTTTACGACGCTAGGAACGCAAAGTTGTGAGTTCATGCTCCCCCTTTTCTTTTAACTGTTTTCAGTTTTTATAACTTCGGGGGTGAAATACATGTACAAAAGTACAATATTTATAAATGGTATGATATAAATACAAGAAGTACACTTGGTGAGAACGAGAACCAAGTGTGACAAAATATAAGAATACAAGAAGTACACTTGGTGAGAACGAGAACCAAGTGTGACGAAATATAAGAATATGAGAAGCGCACTTGGTGAGAACGAGAACCAAGTATGAGGCGCTATGAGAAATGATAACAAGAAACGCGCTTGGTGAGGACGAGAACCAAGTAGGATGCGTTATGAGAAATAGTGTCACGAATAGGGTAAAGAAGCACCATTAATCAACGTATACATTCAGACCGCAGAACAAAAGGTTAGATCTAACGGGTGCCTGGCAGCCACACTCCCGGTCGGGGCGAGAACCGAGGAGTGTGTTTGTGTCTCAGAATATACCAATTAAATGCCTTAGGTTTGGTGACTTCCTATGACGTGCCACATGTTAATGGCTTTGCAACCCATTAACAATCTGATAATTACAGAAATACTGTATTTACATAAAATTCATACCATACTAAAATTGATATATAACTTGAAGTACGTGGGGTACTCAAGAGGATTGATATATAACTTGAAGTACGTGGGGTACTCAAGAGGATTGATATATAACTTGAAGTACCTGGGGTACTCAAGAGGATGGATATATAACTTGAAGTACGTGGGGTACTCAAGAGGATTGATATATAACTTGAAGTACGTGGAGTACTCGAGAAAAACTTGATTTATTCACAACTATGTTTTTATACAAAGTATACAAACGTGAAAAACAAAACTGCATGAATTCACACCAACTTTATGTTGACGTTTTTCCAAAACTCACATGTATTTCAGGTAACTAGGATGGATGTGCGCGTGGTCTTACTCATGCTCGTGGATGTCGCTTGTTTATCTTTAAATAAAGTTGTAAACTTTTAAGACAATGCTTTATGCGACTTAGCGATGTAAACTGTCACACCCCGACCACGTAGAACATACAAAACGTGGCGGAAACATCGGGGAGTGTTGTAACAGAATTAATGTTTCACGACCATGGATATTAAAGTTTCGTTTTATTGATTAAAAGTGTTACAATGTCTTAACAAACAAGGAATTTCAACATAATTAACTAGTCTTGCATCTTTTATTGTCACTAAAGCCCAAGTCTGCCTATGTGTATCTTGGTCATCTTATGCAACACCTCCTGAAAAACACATGTGAAAATAGGTACGTCAGCATAAAAATGCCTGTGAGATACATAGGTTTTGTGAAAATAAGATTCATGACTTATGTTTGAGAAAATGTTTAGTCATGAACCTTGTTATTTGCCTTGTCTTTGTAAATCATTTGAAAAAAACAATAAGTTCAGATGATACGTATAAATAAGAGAATAATGCATGGTTAAATGAGTAACCATGTAAAATGAGTTTGTATAAGTTAAGTTGTTTGCAAAACAATGTATTGTGAAAAGTATGTTATTTGTATAAAATGTTATATGTATCAAACTGAAATGATTCAAATAACGCTACGACATGTAATACCATACAAACACTTATATATAGGAAGTACCAGCGGCGTATCCACCATGCTTGTATCATATTACACACGCATCGTTACTTAATCACTTAATCAAACCAAACCAAACAATGTAAAATGTTCATGTCAAGATGTAAATCATGTCAAAATGTCTATGTCAAATATCCAAGTCAAATGTCTATGTCAAATATCCATGTCAAATGTCTATGTTTAAACCAATAGTCAAAAGTCCTTGTATAAACCATGTCAAATGTTGATAGTCCAAAAGTAGTCAAGTAATGTATAACCAAAATGATATGTATGGTAAGTAAAATTAAGACTACTTAAACCATAAGTAAAAATGTACAAAACAAAGTATTGAAGTAAAACTTGGTTTAAATCAAAGTTATGTTTTGTAGATTAATGCATGCTTTACTGATACAAACACTTATGCAGTATGTTAAACGCAAACATTCAAGCCTTGAGACAGTCGGATAACCCTTTCAGTCAAGGTTATCAAAAGAATTGTATTCGGATTCGGTCATTCCTTTCATCCCCTTTCCCTGGGATGTCCGAAACGGGATTTGTCAAGTCCTATGGTACCACTACCTACTACCGAGCGGCGTAGCAAATGTTAATGAATGTTATATAGACCCGTTAAACAAACCAAATGTCATACCAAAATGTAAGCATGAGATGAAGATAATGTACCTAGTATGCTAGAGTAAACATACAAGGTAGAGTTGTAAAACAATGTGTCCATATGTTACTGGAACATATGCAACAGAGATGCAATGTAAAATGATGTACTAAGTATGCTAAGTTAACATACAAAGCAGAAAAGTCATGTAAATCAATGTGCTTAGCATGTTATCAGTCAACATACATAGCAGAAAAGTCATGTAAATCAATGTGCTTAGCATGTTATCAGTCAACATACATAGCAGAAAATTCATGTAAATCAATGTGCTTAGCATGTTATCAGTCAACATACATAGCAGAAAAGTCATGTAAATCAATGTGCTTAGCATGTTATCAGTCAACATACATAGCAGAAAAGTAATGAAATCATGTACTATAATGTACTAACAAACATAGTCGGTATATGATGTGAAAACAGGAAAGCAGGAAAGTAACAAGTAGGCACATGTGTTCCACCCCAAAACAGTTTGGAAAAACAGTAAAAGAGGGGTCTATGTACTCACTTGAGATTGCTCAGTTGTCTAAAGATAACCACCAAACAGTGCTAGAGATCTCGGAATCAAACGGCACCTAATATAGGTAACTATGTTAAATAACCGGACCTAAATCGGGAGACTGGGTAGCATTAGGGTTTGTAAACCAAACGAGTGTGGAGACTCGTGTGATATGGTTTAACAAAGCCTACATACTAAATGAAACATAACCTAACTGCTTACGACCCATTACGACCCGTTTAGGTAGCTTATGCTACTTTAACGCGTCGTTCGCGTGAAACGCGTTCGGACCGCCTAACTAGTCCTATGACAAGTATTATATGCCTAAACATGTTTAATA
>JARYGA010016147.1:0-41235 GCA_030545235.1 Helianthus tuberosus
CTAAGTTTCCTACAATGACAGTGGTTGTAACAAGTTAATAAGCCAAAACTCTGATCTGCCTAACAACTGTTGGATATGACGACGGTTGTACCCAAAGACTGATGAACATCATCCACTGTTGAAGACCAAACCACTGATTAACACCAAAGTCCTGTTGAAGACAAGCACTGATGAACCAAAGGCCTGATCAACCAAAGGTGAACCACTGTCCAACAACAACATTGGTTTAGCTTCAACATTAGTTATTCTACCTTTGTTTATGTTAACAGTGTTTATATGTAACAGTGTTTTTCACATCAGTGTTTTTTAGTCTGTTAGGTTGTTAGATGTCATCACCTTAGTGTTTTATATGTAACAATTTTTATGACATCAGTGTTTGTATGTAACAGTGTTTATCACAACAGTGTTTATATGTAACAGTATTTATGACATCACTTCAGTGGTTTGATCTGTACTATAAATTGAACAGTTGTTTCATCTTTATACTAATAAATAAAAATCAACTACACTTGGATGATTATTAAGCTCCTCATTTTGATTGTTTGGGTATAGTATTCTTGAAATTGGTCTTTTTTGCAATCAGATGTTTATGGGCAAACATTTGTTTAAGCTCAAACATTTGTTTAAGGCCAAACATTTGTTTATGGCCAAACTTCTGTTTATGGGTAAACATCTGTTTAAGGTCAAACTTATGTTTAAGGGCAGACAATTGATATATAAGGCGAAACTTCTGTTTAAGCCCCTACATCTGTTTAAAAGCCTGTTACAACCACTGTGTTGGTTCAAACATTTGATTGTTAAAAGTTATCCACTGCTGAAATACAACCTCTGTTTCTTCAATCTTCGTGTTGTCCACTGACTGACCAAACATCAGTGTTTCAAAAACTGTTGGGTATCCACTGATAGGAAAAATAGCCACTGCTCACTTTTTTATTGTTGACATCCACTGATATTGACCATCAGTAGTTTCCCTAAAAAACAGCCACTGCTCACATTTTTATTATTGATGGTGTTAATTAGTGATAGATTGAAATTATCAAATGAAAACTAGAATTACAATGAAATTACCATTTTACCTAATCGTTACATTCCAATGAGATAAGAGTTCCTCCAACATTGTTTTCATTATAAAATTTAAAGTTAAATTAAAAAATAAAAAAAAAATTCTTGATGACTATTTGTTGCAAATCAAATCATAATTAATGCTAATTTATTGAGCTTTGGACTTTTAAAATATGCAAAATGTGAATTTCAAATTGATGGTTATTATCTCTTAATTAAAGTTAAAATAAAAATTAGAAAATTCATCATGACAAATGCTTTCAAATCAAATCAGTAATTACTGATAATATCAGTAATTTTGAAATTCAAAATATGCAAGATGGTAATTTAAAATTGACGTTCTCTCTCTTTTTTTTCCTACCTTGCATATCGTTTCTAATATTTATTTACTTTAATAAAGCAGGATAAGGATATACACTACTTACCTTTCAAATTACATTTGCCACTGCATTCAATTATAATTTTGAATGGAGAATCGGTAAGTTTGAATTCCATCCTTGATATTTTTTTAAGAACATCCATGCTTATTGTATTATCATACTATGTTTAGCAATAGATATATTTTGCTTATTCTTATTTTTATGTACAGTCTTCAAATGGAGGTTTCAAAGGTTAGCATGCTTAACGATCTGAATACATTCTCAAACAACTATTCTATTAGAGTGAAGATTGTTAACATGTCAAAGAAGATGATGAATGAAAAAAAATGAAATATATGGTCTTGACATGATCTTCATGGATGAGATGGTACCGTATATATTTGTCTTATAATTATTTCGGACATATGAATACCCAAATGTTATATAACACATTTTTTATTTAATCGGATGTTTCATATTCTTAGGGAACTATGATACAAGCCAGCTGTCTGCATAAGATGTTAGGAAAATTCAAAGACTTCCTTTAGTTGGATGAATGTCTTCTTATCACCAAACCGTCTCTTGTTGCTAATAGGTCCTCTGCTAAGTACACCAAGAGAAATGACAAAATATCACTGTATTTCTATACTTCTGTTGAGAAATGCCTTGACTGGTCTGGACCGAAATACCGTTTTAATTTCGTTAACCTCAAGGATGTTGTTCAAAATAAAATTGAAGTTAATATAGTTATTGGTATGTAAATCGCTACATGATATATATGTACTGTTTTGTCTTATTGTTTTTTTTCATGTTATCGCTTCTTAATGCTGTTTTCTTTTAACAATAAATTTTTGTTTATAGATTGGATTGGTTATGTGGACGTATGTTTCAATCTTGAGGATACATCAAAGAAGGATGGGAGCAAGGGCAAGAGACTTAATCTTAGAGTTGAAGACCTTGAGTGAGTTCTTTTTATTAAGTTGTTGCATTTTGACGTTTAAAGCATTACAAGGTTGCTTGATGTTATTATGTTTTATGTTAATATTTTAGAGGCCAAAAGTGTCCGGTTACTTTGTGGGATGCTTTTGCTGTTGACATGTTTGCTTACATGAATGATAAGAAACGAGATAAGTATGTTGTTATTCTTTGTCATTTTGGTATGGTCAACCTTTACAAAGGTACAATTTAAGCTTAATTAGTTTAATTTTTATTTATTTAGTAATTTATATTTATATTTATATTTATATTTATTTATATGTTTTAAATTTGACACTGTTTGTATTGATCTACATTTGGTTTTATTTTTATATTCAGGCAAGTGTGGAGTTGCAAACGGGTTTGACCTTAGCAGACTTTTTATCAACACTGACATTGAAGAGATATCCTCTTTTAGGAAGATGTATAGTTAGTAATATGCATATAAACATTAAACAGTATTATTTTGTACCTACATTTACTTTTTACGTTTTAATTTGATCACATGAATCTGTTTAGGTATGTAGAGAAAATTTCAGCTTCATCTTCATCAAATGAGCATCTTGGTTCAAACGTTATCTCAAGTGTTGAAGATGAGTTTCTTAATAACCCTGATTTCATGCTTATTGGTTTCCTTGGAACCATATCAACGGTGTGTATTTTCTTATAAGTACTTTACATGCTGAGTTTTTTTATAGTCTTTTCTAAGTATTATTATTTTTGTTTGATATTGATAGACAAAGAAGGTTTTGGTTCTTGGCACAGTCACAACTATATGCACTGATAAACTTTGGTATTACAATGGTTGTAACCACTGTAAGTCGAGTGTGGAGGAAAGATTTGTAACGAAAGAAAATATGGATGGTTCATTTGATGTTGATCATGCAAAATCTTTGGTGTGTACAAATGATAAATGTGAAGGAGTCGACATCTATTCTATTCCGCGGTTTGAGATTATAGTTTTATTTCCTTATACTAAATACTAATATGAACCGCACTTCTGTTATTAGTAATACTAATGTTTTCATTTGTTTTTAACTTTGATAGCTTCAAGATACCTATTAGGGTGCAAGACTCTTCTGGTACTGTGTCTTTGACACTGTTTGATTTTGAAGCTTACAAGATTCTTAAGAAAACTGCCAAAGAGTTACTTGCAATCCAAGATCAGGTAACAAATACATGCATTCAGTTATTTGGCCATGAAGTAAATATAATTATAAATTAATTTTTATAAAATTGTAGGTTCTCAATTATGTAATCATTGTGCTCATTATAATTTATATTAATTTTTATAAAATCATAGGTTGTTAATTCTGGAGAGATACCGAACCCATATCCTGAGATTTTTGACACGTTGATTGGAAAGAGGTATGCATTCATCATAAATGTTAAAGACTATAACATTGAGCATCAGGTTGAAAACTATGGTATTTCAATGGCCACTAACGATGATGAGATCCTTGCCGCGCTCTGCGCCAAATTCAATCTTAACCAGGTTTAAATCTTCATTATGTCATTCTTTTCATTTCATAATCATATCGTTTTGAAATAGATTTATACCATTATGTGTATTTTATGTTACTGTGTATTATGTACTTAAAGCATGAGCAGTCCGAATCATTGGATGTTCCAGATTCCTGCAGTTTGTCTACTCCTGTTGACCTTATGAAGGTAATATAAGAATTTGGTTATTTGTACTAAATTTTTTGAAATGTTAATATTTATTGTCTTTTTATATCAGGATGAGATGTCCTGCAGTGGTGACAATGTTACGCCTGCATCCAAAGCACTCGTAGGGATTAAGAATCCCTCTTCTAATGAAACAAAACGTAATATTCGTGAAGTATGCGACGTAGATGATGCATTAGGTTGCTCCTCGACCAAGGGCAGCATGAGTGATGAAATGTCTCAGGATGAAGATGCTGGTGTTTCGACGCTTTTGCTTCCGAAGATTGAGAAATAGTTTTCTCTGTGTTTTCAAATACATTTATTACAACATTTCATATGCTGTTGCCACGTTGAACTTATGGTTTTCGTTTTGTTGGTTTTGGGTGTTTGGTGTTGTTATGTTTTGGACTGATTGTGTGGTTTCGAATTCCTGAAAACTTATCTGCTTATTTTACTGTTATGTTCTAATATTATAATGAGTATGACCTTTCTTTGCATGTTATAATGTATATGTTAAATAAATATTGAGATGTTCAATATTCAATATAAGTTTAAAACTTATGTGTATGAATAAGAGCAACAATTTATAATATATATTCTATAAACCCAAATAACAACTTTTTTATCTACAAACATTTGTAATCTTTAAGCAATTTTAATATTATTATCTTATCTCATAATTTATATAGGATTATCGGTGGATGTGGTTGTTGTTTATTGGTTTTTACCATTATCCCTGCCCCACTAAGGTTTCATAAGTATCTGTCATAAATTACAGTTTATAAAAAATATTTAATTTGTGCTTGTTTCTCCCATTAGTTTATTTAAGTAATCCCATTCAATAGCTTATTTATATACTTCAAATTTTTTGTAAGTCATTCAAAGTAGGGTGTTTAGAAAAACGGTAACCAAGTAAGAAGCGTAAACGCAAACCCATTTTATTCCGTTTTTTGTTCGGTTTATAGATCCACATTTTATTTTATTTGTTTTGTTTGGTTTATTTGGATAACTGAATAAAAAAACTGTTTAAGTTAATTATTTATTAAATAAAGAGAATAATATTTTATTTTGAAAATAATATACAAATAAACCATAAACCTAACCGATGAACACCCGATTTACATTTCACAAAGATTACAAAATTTGTTGTCAAGTTTTTTATCAATGTAATAGATTCCTTGAAATAATTAATTCAATAATTTGAAACAATTCTATTTTGCTTTTCATGAAATGATTTTTAATTACAAAATGATAAAATAGAATATTATAATTTGTTAAGGATATTGTTAATCCCGAGGTATGACATATTGTAATTTAAAATTTAAAAACCACTGTTTGGTTCTATTTTTTTAATGTTCCTTATCTTTTACTCTTTCTTCTTCTGAATCATTCTCCTTCTCTCATGTATGCAATGTCAAAGAATTCACGTTCATCTTCTACAGCTGCTAAATCATCTCAACGAAATTTACACAGTAAGTGAAATTATAACTTCTTAACTCATCATTTCCCAAATCAAAATCAGCTTTCAGATTGAAATCATAATTCTACTTGGTTTTTTGTAGGTCCTCTTATGAGAACTCCTCTTTCCGATATCTCAAATATATCTCCTCTTTCAGATATCACAAATGGTAATAGCTCTTGAATTTGATTATAAGTATACTTTTTCCCGTTTTATGTTTCCAAGTGGACTGATTCTTGTGTTTCGTACATATTATACTTTCTCTATTATTTAGTTACTTCACCGAATGAAAGGTGTAAGCTTCGAAAATTAATACTTGATAATAAGAAATCAAAGAAGTCAACGTCATCATCAACGAATGTTCGTAACATCTTTTCTGACAATGCAAATTTGCTAGAATGTTCTGATACTACGGATCAACATATGTACTCCATTGCATGTCGAGCAGTTAGAAATGCTACTGGTTCTTTAATTTCAACTACACCAGGTTTGTATTTTGTTTCTTTATTATTTCTTTTGATAAATACATTACTAAACAACATACCGGTACTAACATGTATGTTTTAATATTGAATGTTCATATAACGGCATAAACATAGGTACACCTCTAGATGGCAACCGTCGATATTCCATTACTTCTAGCATCATTAGCAGTAACAATGAGCCGATATTGGGTAGTACCTCTATCCTTACACGGCTGTATTATGGTAAACGTAACCTTGAGCGCAAGAAACGTGATAATACTCCTGTACCTATGCTGACTTTGGATTCAGATGAAGACGATGCGTTTTTGTGCACTGATGAAGATCCTTATAAAGGGATATCTAAAGGTTTTAATCTATTTTACTGTTTTACGTCATTTGTTGTGTTCCACCTGTAATATAACTATCAATCATTTTTGAACAGATTATTTGGACCATGGTGACCAACTGCTTACATGTCAGGTTTGTAGTGCAAAGTTATGGACATCAGAAGGTGGAAAAGGTTGTTTAACTATAAATAAGCTATGTTATAGTATGTGTTGTGGGTATGGTAAAGTTCAGCTACCGCCTTTAAAGGATGCACATCCGTCTTATCAAAATTTGTTTTCTTCCTCAAATGCAAAAAGCAAGTTCTTCCTGAATAACATAAGACGATACAACTCTATGTTCTCTTTTACATCTATGGGTGGAAAGGTTGATTCTAATATCAACAAGGGCAATGCTCCATTTATATATTGTATCAGTCGCCAAAATTATCATTGCTTGGGGAGTCTCAAACCTCCAGATGGAAATGAAGCTAAGTTTTGTCAGCTATACATACATGATACCGAAAATGAAATAACAAACAGACAGGCATTGTTAGTGCATGCGTCTGTCGACTTCGTCTTGTATCGAGTCTTGTACTAAGAATGTTAGATCAGGGCACGTAGTTCGAGATAGAATGTAATTCCGCTTGAAGGATGTAATTCCGCTTGAAAGTGCCTTAGGTAATTCTGCGCGGAATTAGATTTCGTTTGGAATCTAATCTCGTTTGGAACCTCTTCAAATGGAATTAGGGGCCAATAAATAGGTGTTCAAGCGAAATCATTGGTAACTTTTCCGGTCTGTGCAACGAAGTGCTGCCGAAGTGTCGTCTCGCTGTAATTTGTCATCAAATCAATAATATCGACAGTTAATGAGTATATCTTGCTGAATTGACCTCAATACGACTGTTTCCGCCTTTCGTATTGAGAAAAACTCTTCTGAACGACTCGTTTGGGTCTGAAAACGATCCTACAAGTGGTATCAGAGCTCAGGAGGAAGAGTTCATACCAATTCAGCTGCAAATTCTGATTTCTACACCTTCTTTTTCAAATTAAACTTGATTTTACCGTCAAAATGCTTTGAATTTTATACATCATGTGTGCATTTGTGTTTTAACAAACCCTAGAAAGTTTCAGAACTAAAAACGGCTTAAAACTTGATCAATTTGACAAATTTCGCTTCGAGATAATGACATCAGCGTAATTCCGCATGAAATCTCGCTTCAGAAGTTAATTCCGTTTGAAAGTTTCTGTTTAATAATTCCGCACGGAATTAGAATTCCGTTTGAAAAGGTGCAATCTCAAACGAAATTAGGGTAATTTCGTTCAAAGGATTAATTCCGTTTGAACTGTGTAATCTCGTTTGAAAGGAATTCCGTTTGGAAGTTAATTTCGTTTGAACAGGACAGTTTTGTGAACTTTGAAAAACCAAAACATGGAAGAGGAATTTTACAACGCATTTGCTACCCCGGTTACTCCGATTACTCTTGCACAAAACACAATGTTAGAAAATGAAACGGGGACTATGCAAAAACCGCCTAAGCTCATGAACATTAAGGAGTATAAAGGTTGGGAAGGACGTTTTGAAAACTGGGTTCAAGCAAATTATTTGAATGCTTGGGAATGTGTTGAAACAAAATACGTTAGACCATTGAATGATGATGAAGAGGAGATTGCAATTAAAGATATGAGTGCTGATGATAAAAAGAAATACAAAAATGAAAAAATGATGTTAAGTCTACTACAACAAGCTGTGAAAGAAGATATCTTGGTTTTATTGCAACATAATGGAAGTGCGTACTCGATTTGGAAAGCTTTAAAATCAAAGTTTGTTGGAAGTCAAGAAATGGTTAAAAATAAAAAGTCACTTCTGAAGAAAGAGTTTGATCTGTTTCGTGGTTTGAAAAATGAAAGCACAAAGCAAATTATCGAAAGATACTGCAATTTGTTGATGAACATGAAAAGATTGAGCATTACGAAAGATAATGAGGAATTAATTGAAAAGCTGACTGATGCTTTGCCATATGAGACTTGGGGTACATATCTCATGATGTTGAGGAACAAGAAAGGTTTTAGCAATCTGACACTGAGCAAGTTTATTGAAAAAATTGAAGCTCAGGAGATGGAACTGAGAAAGATTTCAAGAATGACAGATTTCGATGGTGAACAAGACATTGGGCTTTATTACAAAGCAGGGTTGACTGACAAAACTGCCAATATGTCACCAAAGATTGAGACAACTTTCAATGCCAAGAGTTCATCTGGAAGTTCATCCAAAGGATCAAACAGCAACACAAGTTTTTCATCATATCCATTATTTGATCCGAACATTTCAGCAACTAAAAATGGCAAGAAGTTACAATGCAACATTGTATTGAATCTTGAGAATGATCAAGAGTATTCTGAAGAAGTTGCAAAAAGCCATATGTCTTTGTTGGGAACTGTGTTAGAGTCCTATGGAAGTTTAGTGGCAGGTCGGATCGGGAATTCAATGTTGACAAAAGAGGATTACGATCAAATAGATGCGGAAGAGATGAAATTAATGGATATAAAATGGTGTTTGGCAAGTGTGTTGAGGAGAGCCAAAAAGTTTAAACAAATTACGGGAAGAGATGATTTACGTGATGCGAATGTTTCTACTTTAGGCTTTTATAAATCTAAAGTTACTTGTTTTCGTTGCAGGGAAAAAGGACACTTCAAGAGAGAGTGCAAGAATCGTGAAGCAAGTGGAGCTCAAAATCCCTTTGGAAACAATGATTACTATCGAAAATCGATTTATCATCAAGTTGCTCAACAGCCACATCAACAACAACTGCAAACTGCTCATGGCAGGAAGGAGATTGAAGAATCATCAAAGAGAGCATGTTTGGTGAATCAAGAAAATTTCAGCTGGGACAAATATATTTCAGCCGACAACAAAGCATGCTTAATTAATCAAGATGATGAAAAATTGCCAGAAGGATTTAGCTTGGCAAATTTCAATTGGAATGATTATGATCCAAACAAAACTTCAAATAACAAAGCTTTTGTTGCTCGAATTGAAGAAGATAGTGATGATGATAATGAATATTATGCAAAAAGAATGGAAAAACATTTGAAAATGATGGCAGAAAGTGATAGTGAAGATGAAAAAGCTAAAAAGAAAAAGAAAAATGTCAAAACACCGGTCAGCAGTGATGATGAAGAAGTACCAGTGGTGAAGAGAAAAGTGAAAGAAGTTCCAGCTTTCAAAATTGATGAAGAAGCTGATGCATGGAAGAGTCCGGTGATTTGTGAAAACTGTGAAGCTATAAAGAAACAAAACAGTACTTTGATTCACAACTTGAACAGATTGAAGGAGTCCTATGATGTGCTGAACAAAGCTATGAATCAATACAATGAATCCAGTGATGAACAGGCAACAGCTATGAAGACACTTCAGGGAGCTTTCATGACAAAGCAGAAAGTTGTGAACAACTATATTGAGAAGTGTGCTGTTTTGGAACAAAAACTGGAAACTCAAAGAATTGAAACAGAAAGAGTTAATCGATTATTAAAAAGTTACTCATGTACTTCTTATGTCATTGACAGGATTTATCCAACTGTTGAAGGCATGAAGGCATTTGAGAATGATGAAGTAACTGAAGAACATATAGTATCTGAAGAAAAGACTTCTAAAAAGAAAAAAGGAAAAGAAGAAGGATACTGAAGTTAAGACATCTGGTAAGAAACAAGGTGTCAGTTACAACAAGTGTCCACCCCCGCTTGAAATTGGATATTCTCCGAGAAATCCTAATTCAGAAAGAGTAAAAAAGGCAACAAATTTACAGTGGGAGTCGGAGTCTTCAGTTAACTTACCAGAAAATATTGATGTTACGTTTACATCGTCTGACACTGATCAACAATCTCAATTGATGAAGAAAGTAGTGGATCATGTGTTAGATAATGATGAAACTGAGGAGTCAAAGTCGGAGTCTATGTCAGAGTCAAAGTCTGAGTTCAGCACTCCGAGTCAAACCGTCAAACAGGGCAAAAGAGTTTACAATAAAGAATTTCTTCTATCAAAATCTAATTTGAATGACGAAACATTCAAAGTTGCATAGACATTGAATGATTCCGACAAATTATATTCTGATGAGGAATTTCCAATAAGAGGTGTCAAAACTGAATTAATCAAAAAGGTTTTCAAATTAACAGAAATTAATATTTCGGAAATAAAAGATATAAATCTTTCTGAAAAACCTAAAAAATACACCTCAAGAGTTCAACAAAGAGAAAACAAGAAAAAATGTTACAGTTCTGGTTCTGGTTTTCAAAAGAAACCAAACCATAACGGTAATTTCAAAAAGAAAGGATTAGGATTTATTCCATCAGAAAATCATAAAAATGAAAAACATGTTCGAGATTTTAAATAAAAAATGATATTTGTTTCAGGTACATCTTCTGAAGAAGAAAAAGAAAAAAATATTAAGAAAACAGTCGAACAGAGATTTCCTTGCGAAGAAGCAAGAAGAGATGCAGACTGTTGATCAGAAGAAGGAAACTCGAACCTGTTTCAAGTGTGGAAAAAGTGGCCATATTGCCATGAAATGTTCACAGGCAAATCAAACCAAACAGGGAGTTTCTAAACTGAAAGAGAAAGTGATTGAGTTTGAACCACCAATTGAGAGAACTAAACTTTTCAAAAATTCAAAATTTGAAATTGGTGAATGTTCGAACAGGTTTTACAAGAGAAGAGCAAATCTTGACAAACAGAAATGGGTTGTTAAGAAATCGGATGATAGTCCTAGCAATGATTCTGATTCATCAAAATCAGAGGAGCTATCTTCTGGCGATGAATCTGATTCCACAAAGTCAGAGGAGCCACAAATTGGGGTTAAATGTCAAAATTCAGTTCCTCCAATGGATGATGTCAACTTTCCACCATTGAAGGCTGAAAACTTTAAACAAAAAGTTGGTAAGGTTGAAATTTCAAATCAATTCTATTCTGAAAAGAAAGAATTTGATGTTGAAAAAGTTTTTAATGCCAAAGTGCAACATATTTTTGGTAAAATGGTTGATGGGAAGGTTAAAGGGGTGTAGGAGTTTTATGAAAAGAAAATGAAGAAACCAGGTAAGGGTGTTTCGTCTCAGGTTTGTGACTGGGATGGAACCTATTATTCTGATTAAATTCCTAACTTGCCGGAGCTCCCAGGTTGGTAAGAGTAGAGCATGAATCGGCATCATTCTTTATATCAGATTTGATTATGCATACCTACAAGTGGTAATTGGTTTGACCTACAAGTGGTAAATAAAGGACATTTAGTTGTACTTGATTTTCTACAAATGGTATGTTTGGTTGGTGAATTTACAAGTGGTTGAAAATAATGTGAAAAAATAACCCCATTTTTTACAAGTGGTAAAATCAACAAAACTTATTTTCCAGAAAAACCATTTGATTAAAACAAACTTAAGTGTTTTGAAATCACAATGGGAAAATAGTTTGTTGTTAGGGGGAGTTCTGACTGTTTATGCCAAGAGGATGGAGAATTGAAGCAATTCACATCAAGTTGTCATTTTATTTGTACAGTTTGTTTTTCTAAATTGTTCTTACAAAGTGGGTCAAGAGCTCAGTTTGTTTTTCAAATTTCCTTAAATAATTTTGAATTTTAGGGGGAGTAAGAATTTCAGAAAATCCAAAAACATTTGAAAATTTGAACCAATAAAAAACATGATAAAATTCAAAAACGAGTTTTGTTGTATAAAAGAGGAAATGATAGTACATCAGTAGACGATCACAACATGCTAAAGAATTGGAAAGTCAAATGTGATAAACGGTCTCACTGATGATGTGTCAGTAGGTTTTTACACATTTAGTAGATTGTGACGAGATATAAACCTAAATTCAAACTTACTTATATCGTGGGGAACATCTCTCAGATATATGGGTAACCCCCGAAATCTTGTTTGAAAGGTCCCTCTTTCTGAGATACTAGGTCTTTATACTCAGTGATATCTGGGGTATTATCCCGGGACTTCTGATTTTGCGGAAGCAATGGCTTAGTCCCCGTATAATACTTTAAGCTTGCTTGAAATATAGCCCACCCTCAGCATAAAAAATGATGAAACATTGAAAAATGAAAATCATGTGCTGTTGAAGAAAAGATCCTCTAAAGGGGACACACCAAAAGTCGAAGTCGTCATCTCTCTGCTGAACAGAAGTTCTGACCTGAGCTCTCACGGCCCTCGCATTTTAACCCCTTACAGATATCATCTGTGGTATACTCACCTGTAAGACTGAATATTGGGATCTGGATACGGGAGTATATTCTGAGGTGGGACACGCAAATAAGTTTAAGTGCTTAAAACATTAATCTCGTATCTCGAAACAGTTGAACTTTGTGTGAAAATTTAAGTGAATTAGTATACTGACAATATAAGTGAATCGTTTAGAACTTAAAATGTTTAAAGCTTAATGGTGTTGGTGATTTGTCTCAAAAACTGATATGATCCTCTTACACAAACTCACAAAAATAGTGTCTGTAAATATTTGTTTACTGCATTTTTAAATCAAAAATCCAAAAAGATTTCGGAGTGTTTTAGCATAAACTTTTGAAAAATTCAAAAAGATTTTCGACAACTGGTGTTGAAAAGCTGATTTTCATAATTCCGAGTGTTAAACATGATGACTACTGGTTTGGGAGAGTGTATTTTGAAAAGATAACTGATATTTCTTCAAGTGGTTCATCATAGATTAACAGTGTAAAATCATTTATTGATTGATGTTTACAAGTGGTTAGCAGAGATTAAATTTGTTAAAATTTTAAAATTTTAAAATTTGTGAAATTTATTTCTGGGTTAAGATTTGTGCAGGAAATAGGATAAAAGCCAGGTCACGATCCAGACTACGATCCCAGTTTATCGAAAGGGGGAGTCTGTAAATGTTAAGAGCCAGGTTATGTTTCTGAAATCCTGATATTCACGCAAGATGCTGGTAAACTTAAGAAATCAAGAGATCTGATCAAGAGAATTAGAGAGATAAGAGCCAGATCGAGATCCTGGAAATGAAGAGAAGATTGAAGATTAGACCAACATCCGAGGGGAGTTTATTTGTTTGAGGGGAGTCTGTTGGTACTGATAAGGAGAAAAGAGAGATTTGAGGATGTTTTACAAAGTCAGATACTTCGAAGAAGAGCTCAAAGACTGATAAAGTCTGAAGATGCGAAGACTCGACACTGAAGACTCGTCAACATTCGAGGGGGAGTATGTTAGTGCATGCGTCTGTCGACTTCGTCTTGTATCGAGTCTTGTACTAAGAATGTTAGATCAGGGCACGTAGTTCGAGATAGAATGTAATTCCGCTTGAAGGATGTAATTCCGCTTGAATGTGCCTTAGGTAATTCCGCACGGAATTAGATTCCGTTTGGAATCTAATCTCATTTGGAACCTCTTCAAACGGAATTAGGGACCTATAAATAGGTGTTCAAGTGAAATCATTGGTCACTTTTCCGGTTTGTGCAACGAAGTGCTGCCGAAGTGTCGTCTCGCTGTAATTTATCATCAAATCAATAATATCGACAGTTAATGAGTATATCTTGCTGAATTGACCTCAATACGACTGTTTCTGCCTTTTGTATTGAGAAAAACTCTTCTAAACGACTCGTTTGGGTCTGAAAACCATCCTACATGCATTATTCAGGTACGAGTGATTTCTAAGTTCCATTTTTATTTTATTAAAGAACAACTAGAAATTGAAGCATTTGTAGTTCACTATCAGTTGTTAAGTACCATCACTTAATCCTTAATCACTAATTCTCTATCCACTGATTACTACAACAGCAGTTGTTAACCATTAGTAGTTCACTATCAGTTGTTAAGTACCATCAGTGTTTTAATCATTAGCAGTGCTTACAAGGTTTCCATCAGTTGTTAGTCTTAACAGTAGTTTGCTTTATTAATTCTAAATTCATCAGTGGTTGTAGGTAAACTCAAATGTTACTTTTTCTCAACATACTCTAAAAGTTTTGGGCTGGTATCAGCAATTGTTAACAACTGCTCTTCCTTAACAATTAATTATTAATCACTGATTCTCTATCCACTGATTACTACAACAGCAGTTGTTAACCATTAGTAGTTCACTATCAGTTGTTAAGTACCATCAGTGTTTTAATCATTAGCAGTGCTTACAAGGTTTCCATCAGCTGTTAGTCTTAACAATAGTTTGCTTTATTCATTCTAAATTCATCAGTGGTTATAGGTAAACTCAAATGTTACTTTTTCTCAACATACTCTAAAAGTTTTGGGTTGGTATCAGCAGTTGTTAACAACTGCTCTTCCTTAACAATTAATTATTAATCACTGATTCTCTATCCACTGCTTATTACAATAGCAGTTGTTAACCATATGTAGTTCACTATCAGTTGTTAAGTACCATCAGTGTTTTAATCACTAGCAGTGCTTACAAGTTTTCCATCAGCAGTTTGACTTAGTACTAAACAGTAGTTTGGTTTATTCAATCTGAACTCATCAGTGGTTGTAGGTAAACTGAAATCTTACTTTTTCTCAACATATTCTATATGTTTTTATAAAACGAGATACTATTATAGTTATGTTATGTTAATGTTTTGTTGTTTTTTTTTTCTTTTAACAGCAAAGGAACCAAACCTTCATCGCCTACTGATAAAGAACTTGATGTTGAAATGATAGAGTATTTGAGGGCTTTATTAGATTCACAAAATATGTTGGTTAAGACATATAGGATGGTCAGAGACCATTTTCACCAATCTCCAGAGGCCAACCTTAGTCTGCGACTTATTTATAGAAGAGAAAAAGACGGCAGGACATATAACTTACCCACCACATCTGAAGTTGCGGCTTTGGTTGTCGGAGACATAGATAAAGCTATAGACCATCGTGATATTGTTGTCGAGACTCAGTCGGGAATGCTGCAGCGTATTAGCGAATTACACCCATCGTATCTTGCTCTGCAATATCCGTTACTTTTCCCATATGGTGATGATGGTTATAGAGTTGATATTCCTCATAGAGATTTTATGTCCACACAAAAGAAAATAAAACCAAAGTGCACAATGGGAGAATTTTTCTCATATAGGATCTAAGATAGAACTTATGGATTTTGCTTAATTTTAAATGGGCGAAGGTTGTTACAACAGTTTTTGGTTGATGCGTACACAATGATTGAGAGCGAAAGACTAAAGTACATCCGTAGGCAACAAGCGAACCTTCCCTCTGAAACAATTGAGAATCTTCAAAAGAATAAATCTAAAGGTAAGGATGTTTTAACAGATACTGGAAGGCCTGTTATACTTCCTTCTTCATTTACTGGTGGTGCAAGATTCATGTAACAAAATTACCTCGATGCAATGGTGTTATGTAAGTGGTATGGGTACCCTGATTTCTTCATAACTATAACGTGTAATCCTAAGTGGCCTGAAGTAAAAAGATTTCTAAAAGATTCAACCATCAAAGCCGAAGACAGGCCTGACATATTGTGTCGATTGTTTAAAATGAAGCTTGATTCCTTACTCAAAGATTTGAAGGATTCTAAGTATTTCGGTGAGATTAACGCTGGTATGTTATTTCGTTTTCACATCTTATCTTTTGATATATATTTTGTAATCAAGGTTATCAACTACTAAATCTATTTATTTTTCCTTTTTATTTAGTTGTTTATACAATAGAATTTCAAAAGCGTGGTCTTCCTCATGCACATATATGCTTATTCATGAAGGTCGATCACAAACTTCCAACCATAGATCACATAGATCCATTTATTTCTGCTGAGATTCCCGATAAAAAAGAAGATCCTGAACTTTATTCTCTTGTGACTGATTATATGATTCATGGTCCGTGTGGGAATGCTAATTGGAATTGTCCTTGCATGGTTGATAAAAGATGTTCAAAAAACTTTCCGAAGAAATTCACACCACATACAACTATTGATTCAAGTGGTTTTCCTGTATACAGGAGAAGAGATTCAGGTCATACAGTTATAAAATATGGTGTTAGATTAGACAATAGAAATGTTGTTCCTTATAACAAAAGGCTTTTGAAAAGATATCAAGCACACATTCATGTTGAATGGTGTAATCAAGCCGGTTCAGTGAAATATTTGTTCAAGTACATTAACAAAGGCCCTGATATGGCTACTGCGGTAGTTTCTGGTGATACAAATTCAACCATCAAGGAAAAGCCAAAAGACGAGATCAAGGAGTATTATGATTGTAGATATATTTCAGCGTCTGAGGCATCCTGGAGAATATACTCTAATGAAGTTCATTATAGGTATCCTGCTGTTATGAGGCTTCCCTTTCATTTGTCGGGCCAACAGAATATTGTGTATGGTGCGGATGACGATATTGATAATGTTTTAAGCAAGCCTTCTGTTGCTTCATCAATATTTGTGCAATGGATGAAGTTGAACGAGACAAATGAAGATGCTAGAAAGCTGACTTATGTTGAGTTTCCTTCCAAATTTGTTTGGATACTTAAAGATAGATGTTGGCAGGTACGTAAGTCGTACCAGTGTGTTGGCCGTATTCATTCTGTATATCCTGCATTGGGCGAACCTTATTTTTTGAGAATACTACTCAATAAAGTTAAAGGGCCTAGATCATTCGAGGAGATACGTACAGTTAACGGTCAATTATTCCCGACTTTTAGAGATGCTTGCTATGCGATGGGACTCTTAGATGATGACAATGAATACGTTGAGGCCATTAAAGAAGCAAGTTTTGAAGGACATGTTGGGTATCTTCGAGCGTTATTTGCTACCCTGCTTTTGTCAAATACTCTTTCACGGCCAGAATTTGTTTGGGTGAATACGTGGAAATACTTAGCTGATGATATTGTTTATAGACGACAAAAAGAAACAAATATTTCAGGTTCTGATCTATCTTTTTTATTTCACATACTACATTTTGATTTTTTAATTAATAATGTTAATTTTTTGATTTGTTAGGTTTAGTGCTTCCTGAATATCAGATTAACAACCTTAATTTGTTGAAAATTGAAAACTATTTAATTTACAATGGTTCATCATTACGAAGGTTTGTCACTATGCCGTACCCTGATGACGATTCCTTACGTGATGCTTCTAATCGTCTGATCAATGAAGAGCTGTCACATGACCTAGATGAAGTACAAGCTGAGTTTAACAGGTTGCATCAATCTCTTACAGATGAACACCGAGCGGTTTTTGATGAAATAATGGAAGCAGTTGTAGGCCGTAAAGGAAGCCTTTTTTTGTCTATGGTTA
Source organism: Helianthus tuberosus (assembly GCA_030545235.1). Taxonomy (NCBI): domain Eukaryota; kingdom Viridiplantae; phylum Streptophyta; class Magnoliopsida; order Asterales; family Asteraceae; genus Helianthus; species Helianthus tuberosus. The sequence goes on from JARYGA010016147.1 coordinate 17,544, forward strand.
CGGTGGAACTGGAAAAAACCTTTTTATGGAAGACTTTGGCTTTCGCTGTTCGATGTAGAAATGAAATAGTTTTAAATGTGGCTTTAAGTGGTATTGTTTCGTTGTTACTTTCCCGTGGAAGGACAGCTCATTCTCGGTTCCATATCCCCATTAATCCAACAGAAGATTCAATGTGCAATATTAAGCCAAATAGTGATATTGCCAGATTATTAAAGGAAACCCAACTAAACATATGGGACGAAGCACCGATGGTACACAAACATGCTTTTGAAGCTTTAGATATGACGATGACCGACGTATTTTCGGAAGGTAGGAATATTCGTTCGGATATTCCTTTTGGAGGTAAAGTTATTGTATTTGGTGGTGACTTTAGACAAATCCTACCTGTTATTCCTAATGGTACTAGACAAGAAATTGTTAGTGCATGTTTAAGCTCTTCATACATATGGTCAAAATGCAGACTGTTACGGCTGACTAAAAACATGCGTCTAACTATTGGAGCTGAAAGTTCAAATATGGAGTCTATCAGAGAATTTGCAAAATGGCTTATTGATATTGGTGAAGGAAACGTTGGAGATGATAATGATGGTGACGCCATTATAGAGATACCAGATGATCTACTAATCACCGATATTTGTGACCCGATACAAAGTTTAATTGACTTTGTATATACTTCAATTATTGAACAATTTAGGATTCCTGGATTTTTTTCGGAGCGAGCAATTCTAGCACCCAAAAATGAGGTAGTTCATGAAATTAATGATCGATTGCTTTCGTTATTTCCTGGTGATGCGAAAGAGTATCTGAGTTCTGATAGTATATGTCAAACTGAACAAATTCTTGATTCTTTTCAAGAAAGCTTATACTCAACAGAAAATTTGAATGCTCTTAAGATTTCTGGCTTGCCTAATCACAGATTAGTTCTTAAAGTTGGTGTTCATGTGATGCTTCTTCGAAACATTGATCAACATAAAGGGTTATGTAACGGTACAAGGCTTCAAATTACTTTTCTTGGTAAACGAGTTATAGAAGCTGAAGTAATATCTGGTGGTAACATTGGCACGAGAGTTTTTATTCCAAGGATTAATATGATCCCGTCTGACAAAAATACCTTTTCAATTTCAACGAAGACAATTTCCTTTATCAGTTTGTTTTGCCATGACAAATAACAAGAGTCAAGGACGATCGTTATCAAAGGTTGGTCTTTATTTGAAAGATCCTGTCTTCACTCATGGTCAGTTATACGTTGCATTATCAAGGGTCAAGACCAGAGAAGGCGTTAAAATACTAATATTCGACGCTGATGGAAAACCAACAAATAAGACTTCTAATGTTGTTTACAAAGAAGTTTTTACTAGCTTGTAATCATTGTTTTTTCTGAGTTTTAACTTCCACTGTTCTAAGTATAGTTGTATATATATTTTCTTAATTACTATTTTGTTTAAATTTTATTTGGTTTAAACTTTATAAACTCTATTGTGTTTTGCATCTCAGAACAATGTGTGATAAATTTATTCATAAGTAACTTACAACGTAGACAATTCTGAAGATCCCCGTGTTCACTATCAATATGGAAGAAAATTATACCGGATTTGGACTGCATAAGAGGCTATGAACTGATTAATTTCAAACCTACACCAGCCAAAAAACTGTTTCACCAAAGTCAAACTACTGCTTGACCAAAGTCAAACCACTGTTTGACCAATGTCAAACAACTGTTTGCAAAAAAATATGATTCTTAGTGGTTCGAAAGTCTGTTTTACCAAAGTTAAAAAGACTGTTTGAGCAATGTTAAAACACCCTATCATGTAAGTGCATTGAATTAAAAGTGGAAATGATATTATTCATGTGGTCCTGTTGTGCTTTTGTTTGACCTCTAATATGGGTTCATGGTCTAATCCGGTGATTTGAAGACATTGTTGTTGAATCAAATGAGATGGTTTATGTAATGTGGTCGTATTAATAAAAAATAGTAATTAATATAACTAAGTTTCCCGAGCCCGGGAAGCAATCCCGGGGAAAAACCTAGTATTTATATACATATATGGCTCAACCCCATTTCCTTAGTTTCATCCCCTTTGTCCCATCCTCACACCAATCCTACGTTACGCTTATGTGAAGGGTCATCCTCCAAGGATGAGCCTCTCCCAAACCGTATAGCCTTAGATGATGGGGTATGGTATGGGGAGGCCATCGATTAGCTGAGTTGGCCTTGGAATTTGAAACGAACAACCAAACTAATTGTAACGTTCCCAAATTTTTTAAATTTAAAATAAAGTTACTACACGAATAGGTCATGGGTAAATTGACCAATAGAAATATAAAGTATTTTGGCAAACGTAGGAACCGTGTAATAATTATAGCGATAAAAATACATTATATTTGGACTTACTCCGTTTTTAACAAAACTTGGTTCAAAATGCAGATAAGATTATTCTCGTTCTAATGACATATTAATTGTTTTATAAAACGTCATATTTTAGAAGTTATAAGCGCCAAATAAGGTAAGCAACTAAATTAATTATAATATATATAAAAAAAACAAAACCTTAGAATCTAAATTAAAGGGACGTGTGTGCTTGTGTGGTTAGAAAAAAAAATGCATGCATATAGCGTACAAAATCAAAACATGAAATTAATGCCTGTGTACGTGGAGGTTTTGTTTTGCGTGAGCTTCAAGTTCATTTGAGTATAAATAGAAGGCATCCAACACACATTCAACTGCTACTTTCTTTCTTTCTGAACTCTCTCACTCGCCACTTTCTCTATTATATAATTTTCTTTTTCTTTAATAATAATAATAACAATAAAGCTCTGCCCCGTTTTAAGTATTTTAACCCCTAATCACTGATACCCTGTCCGATTGATCTAGGGCCCCGTAACGTATGTCAAGGCTCTGCCTAAATTCGTTGGGGTTCTATCTCGTGACGTAGGGATAAAGTCGAATTGGGTTACTATACTTAATGTGAGTGCATTATATATTTTATTAAAAAATCCAGGATTTATACCAAGATATATCAACCCTCCTTAAAATATTTTAGACAACCCTAAACGCTCCTAAATACACCCCGTATGCGAGAAATGGGCCCGGAATATATTTAAATTAATAAAATTAAATAAAAACAAGATTTAACCCTCGCTCGCGGGCCGCGAACGAGTGGGCAGTAGCCTACGCGGGCCGCGACAGCTCGGAGTCAGGGCGAGCCCTTGAACCGCCACGTGTCCCTACACGCGTCGCCACACCCGATGACTCAACTCACCAGCCGCCGCCCTACCACCTCTCGCGGGCCGCGTAAGACCTTCGTGTGGTCTTCGCGGGGCGCGAGAAGGTCGACGAACAGCCCTATAAATTGAGCAGTCGAGCCTTCAGTCCAATTCGTTCAGTTTCTTTCAAATCTCTCTCAAATTTCTATAGTGTAGGCACTATATCCGGGCATCATACCCCCCTAATTAGCGAAGCTCTGCCTCGTTGTAAGTATCACAACCCCTGGATACGTATTAGATACGATGCCCGATTGATCTCGGGTTCCGTAACGGCTGTCGTGGTTCTGCCCGACGTAGTCGTTGGAATGTCGTCTCGGGGAGGGTATTACTAATATTAAAATGGGTTATTATACTAACACGTGTGCATTGTTTAATTAATAGATTATAACCAGGAAGTCACAAAGGAAAGACCTAAAATAGCAATGGGAGTAATCCCTCTTTTTGTAAACCTTTTTGTGAGTAATCTCCTTTTTGTTAACTGTTTTTACAAAACCTCACTTAATTAATTATATATTAAGCAGTTATTGAGTATTTGTAAGAATACAATTATCATGAATATGTTGGGGTTTTGTATACAAAGTTATGTTGCTGCCTTGCGAGGGGTAACATTTCCACAAGTCGGGTCTGACAGTACCATGGATGTTAATTGATATAACTTGGAAACAAATGTAATTGCGAGATCGCCCTCAATACTGTACAATGGTTTTTATTAAAACTTGATTAAACTGGGATTCACTCACCAGTATTTCCCGCTGATAAAATGTTTTAAATACGTGTTTCAGGTAACTTAGTATGAAGCCAATATAAGCCAGCTGGAGAGCACTGAAAGCTTAGAAAAGTGGCAATAAAAGTTACCTAGTTAAAAAGGATAATCGTTTTCAATAATTGGGGGTTATTCCCTGTAAATGTATCAAAATGAAAAATCGGGTTTTGTCCCACTTATAAATGTATTATCAGAGAAACTTGGGTTTTATCCCATTTCTTTATTTTAAATATTTTTGGTGTTTAACTCTGATAAAATATTTCCTAACTACGGTCCTGATGAAATTTCCGCTGCCAAATTGATAAACACCGATACCACTGAAACTGGCCACGACCGCCCGTTCCTGGGTTATTAGGGGACGAGGGTTGTGACAGAAGGTGGTATCAGAGCTATGCCACTGGTTTAAGCCCTTTAGGTGTTCTTCCAATACCTAAACCCTTAACCATTTGTGTTAGGAAATTAATATCTTATGTGTTAGCATGTGAACATAAAATCTTAATATGTTTATTACGATTTTTATGTTATTTCACGAATCCTAAATTCCCAATATGTGTTACCCATATCAGTATCTTACACTTATGCTATAATATATATATATATATATATATATATATATTAATAATATCATGTCTTAGTAAATTATATGTATATGTGGAAACATAATGCAATATAAATTTTATAGTAATAATACAATGTTAATATTAATATTTTAATATTAATATAAAATAAATGCAATTCAGATATGATACTTTGTAAATATCATGATATAAATATTTAGATAATACGTATTATATCTAAATGATCCTATATCATTTAAAATCCTCAGGATATGTAACTCCTATTATATCTTACAATGTGTTAAGTTATAAAAAAAGTTATTCATAAAATAATATTCAATTTTGTGATATATACCATACCAATATATTTTTGTGAATACAATTCAAAAATAAATTATAATAATACGATATTGATATTAATATCTTGATCAAAAAAAAAATAACACCCTTAGGTACGGTATCACTGAAATATCATAATATAAAATATTATTCAATAAAAGCAAGATATTTTATGATTTATGATATAATCCAAATGTTTTATTCAATTTAAAGATATGTATTTAGCAAAGTTTTGATAACACATATATTTATATTAATTTTGTTTAAAATATAATGTTTTAGCATTTATACGATAATTAAAATATTTTGTCAATCACTTTATAATTCTTTATCATATTATTAAAAATTTATTATGTAGATTATTCATCAAAATTTAATAAATTAAGTAATATTCAGAAAGTATGTATAGTCAATATTAATGATAGTTAACATGCTAGAGAAATTTTCAATAAGTAAACGCTCTCTAAGAAAAATCTTTAATATGCACTGTTATTATTTATCATCATTAAAATACGCTAAATTAAATATTATTAAATTCTGTTTTAAATTAAAACTAATAATAAAAATATTTTCGGAAGAATAACATATTTGGCTCTTGAATAAAGTTACATTAAAAAGGATTTTTAATAAAACGAGAATTATTACAGTTTAAACATATATCCGTATACAACGGGAGATACAAAATATTTTATAAAACAGTATTTATGAAACCAGAATATGTACAATAACCTAGTCTTAGGTAATTAAATGGTTTTAATACATAATGCCTATATATCAACAGGAAATAACTTAAACTTATTTCTTAAAATTATATGTAAGTCGGATGCACATATATTTTATATAACTTGTATCAATAATATAAATAATGTTCCATCTATGCAATAAAGATATGTACAAAAACATTTAGTACAATATAACGATATGGTTTAAAATATATGTACATATATATCAAAAGAAACAATTTTTAATATTTGATAAGTTTAATTCATTTCTTAAATTATGTCTAAGTTATATGTACATATATTCTAAGATGAGAATGATACTTTATATTAAATTTTGTATTCTCTGTTGTGATTCTTTAATAAATAGATATAATAAAATAAGAATTTGAATTAATCAACCTGTCAGTTAAAGGTTAAATTGATCTAAAAGAATCCAGAAAATTTATAATTTTTAATAAATTTATTCCTTTTGATAAAGTTCCTTTTATTCCAAAATATTATGCCCAATAAATTAATAGAAATTTATTTTGTTATAAAGGAATGAACAAGGTTATGAGGATAAACAGGATAATTGACACAATCAATCATGTAATTGGATTCTTATAATTTGATATTATATTACAGAAAATTTTAACGTATGTATATACAAGATACAATTTTCTTAATAATATGTACAATATAATAATCAAATGTATTTTGTAGAAGGACGAGCTTTTATATAATAGAAGAAGCAAACATACATGATTACTCAAAATCTATTCTTTAATTTAAAAGATACCTTAAGGAAATCTGTACTAGCACCACCTTTTGAAAAACAATAATGAGTCAATGACGGAGAATCTCATAATTTCATATAGAACTCTTACCTTTATTTTCTGAATACCTATCCAGCTATAAGCCCTAGAAATGTAATTAAATTAAAGCAATATCAAAGCTATTACACCAAAGGAAGAAACAACACATATAAGATATACATTTTCCTTATACTTTGATAAGGTATATAGTAAGAGAAAATGTTAAGATATAACATGTATATATGTTACTGTCACACCCCGAGATTTCCACGTATTACCGGTGGGGAGTATGGTGACGTAGTTGATATCATCATAGTCAAACAACACAATTTTAAATGCACAGCGGAAGCAAAAGATAGATTTATTTCAACCGAATAAAATTGTAATACTAAGTATCACAAAATAGTTGAAACACATCCACAGGCGGATCAAATAAAAAGGAAACATAGTTCATCAGATTTAAAATGCATCCAAGCTTGCGAGACTCTTATTGATGCAAAGGAGAGGCCAACCTATTTCGAGTAGTACCTGCACTTAGTCTTTTTGGGAAAATACGCCAGTTTACACTGGTAAATACAATTAACTGACTCATTTTGAAAAGGTTTAGAAAATTGATTTGAATGCACATGGCACAAAACATTTTATAACTTGGGATAATTATTTATATATATACACTTGTAAAAGAATTACATGTTTCTTATACGTTCAGTAGTCCGGATTGACGTCGGGTTAAAGATTAATAGACACACCACATGATATAGTCCCGCGGCGGGTTATTCCCGTAACCAGCGGTTATACCATATTATTTATATATGCACTGTCGGGTGTACACCTACACCCCGTGCTTAGGTCGTGGCCATTTCTTAAAATGATGCCAAGGATATCCGGGACATGGTCATTAACCCCCCAAAGGCTTTAAGCAAACAAAACAATTTAAATGGGACATTTCAATAATTTAACCTTCATACAATTAAAAATTCAATGCCCGACCAAGCGGTATCTTATATACCGTACCCCAAGCCCGTATAAGGGAAAATAAGTTAAAAGTGTTTACCTGAGCAAGTAAAATTCGCAAATAGCAAGTGCAAATAGCTTTTACTGGGTCTCCTAATCTGGAACAAAGGTTTTTAATAACCTATTAGATTCCTAACGGGTCTTTAATTAAGCCTAAACTTAGACCGGTTAGTTTTAAAAGAAGACATGGTTCAAACGCATGATTAAGCGAAGACTGGAATAGAATGTGATTTAGACCCGACAATTTTGAAGACTTGTATAATATGGGTAAACTAAACACATTCTGGATTTTGAGACAAAAATGATAAGGTTTGACCCGTTTCGGTCAATTTATGCAAACTAGTTACATAAACCGAATCGAACGCGCAAGATGCGTAACGGGTAACCATAAGAGTCATATACATGTTTCCTAAGTTAATATGCCTTAAATATGTTGTGACATCGTGAGATATCTTCTATTATGCCCGAAATGGATTTAAACCCAAATTACGCCCCGTAGGGTATTTTGGTCATTTTAAAGGTTATAAAAGAGTTTAAATAATAATCTGAGTTAAAGGTCTGATATAATCAGTAAAAATACTTAATTTAATAAGTTATAACAGTAGGGTATCACCTATATGTGAAAATTTTCATTTATAACCAAACTATGCACCTTAGGGGCATTTTGGTAATTTCACATAGGCTTAAAAGATCAAAACTGGAAATCTGAGTTTAAAACTTTTGTTTACTGTTAATATATAAAAAATTTCTGAAAATATCCGTAGGCATCAACCTTATATGTTTAAAATAGTTTTATTACATACTATGCGTTAAAAATGCTTAAAAAGACGATTTTGAGCTATTTCCGGGTTTGAAAAGAAAGCTGATATTTTTATTATTCCAGAAGGCTCAAAATATTTTATTTATTATATTAGATCAGTAGAAAAATGTTTGGTATCAAACTAATTTGTAAAACTCATTTTATAGCCCAAAAGGGCAAAACCGACAATAACCGAATTAAGCTTAGAACTCTATGTTATGCTCAGCCTAAAATTAACTAAAAATATTCAAAAATCCCAAAATATTATTTTACATCAGTGGGTAAAAATTTTGGTATCAAAAATTGGGTTTAGATAGGCTATACGCTAATTACGCCGTTTAATTAATAAAAAGCTTTTCATTTACGCTAATGAGCATAACTCCTAATCTAGACCTCAAACTGATGTCAAATTTTAGGGACAAGTCTAATAATCAGTAATGAAAGTTTCTACTCTTTTAATTTTTCAAAAATCACGTTTTAAGGTCATATGGGCATAATAGTCAACATTTAAGCATTTAACGGAAACATGCATATGAATTGGATAACTAATGAACCAAGTTCTATAATCACAGAGGGTTCTACTAACATGAAACCTGGTCCAAATAAGGCTCTAAGGCATTTCTAAAACATGCTACATTGGGTCAGAACTAAAAGTCAAAGTAGAAGTCAAATTATGCGACTTTCGGTTCCGAACCGAGCCTAAACTGAAAATTGTCGGGTTGAACATGTTTAGACATGTTCTTACATTAATTACCAAGTTATATTAATGATAAAACATGTTGCATGGCTCCTACATTGCTAATTATGCATTAATTTGAAAATAACCTTTCTGTTGACTTTTTAAGATTAACTTTGACCCGACAATTGACCTAGTTAGAGTGGGAATCAGAGGGTGCCCTTTTAAGGGTTTATTGCCCACATAATTACCAACTCATAGGTACTTTCAATTTGAAATTTGACTAGACAAATTATGATTAATTACGAAGTCAAACTCTAATTACGACGGTTTGACTTTAAGCTAATTAATTAAGTAAAACTGAATTAGAGGAGGTTAAGAATACTTACAATAGTCCTAAGTACGACTAGTGACTCCTAGGAAGGGTGCTTGAGCTCCAAAATTCTCCAGAACTTGAGTTGTGAGAGTTTCAAGTGAATGTGCACAAGAGTTGCAACATTGAAGCTCCTTATATACTCATTTTGATCATCTAGGATCATGCCAAGGAAGTCTACAGATGATATGAGATGCTTATAAGTGCCCCCTATGCATGAAATACCATTGGGGCAGCCCCTGGTATGTAAAACAAGCGTTTGGAGTCGGTTAACAGGCCTGAACTGGCACCTGTGCGAACTTTCTGATGCTGGCACGCTCACGCGGGCCGCGTAAGCCCCAGGGGCACTCTTACGCGGGCCACCTAGCCCTTTAGAACCAGCCAAACAAGTTTTAAATAATTACAATTCAGCCCCTGGTCCTTTTAAACGTGGTTTCCACTTCATTTCTTGCAATTTTGACCCTCTAACTTAACTTTTAAGGGCTCCATGACATATACAAACTTTGTTAAGTGCTTGGTTAACTTTGTGATCACCCGTAAGGCCCTAGAATTCAACGTTGACGCTTTTAACCCCTCGTATACGAATATTTTCATAACTATCTCATACTTTATCGAAACCTTGTTAAATTTTTATCACTTATTCTAGTGAGCATATTTAATCGTTACAAAGGTTCGGGTTTGCTAAATGATCACTCAGAGGTATACTTTAAACATATTGACACATTTAACCACTGTAGTTTGTAATCTCTCAGTTCCTTCCACAATTAGCTTCGTATGATCCATGATTTATTCGTTTAAGGGTATAAACATCGTGTAGGGTTATTGCAAGGTATATTTATCCATTGTTGACACTTTGAACCCTTATTTTCACATACTTTCTTTGTTTGTCAACTTTAGTCCTTCATAGGTGATCTTTTACACGTTTAGAGCTCATGACACGTGTTGATACGTTATTGGACATAAATTTACGAGGTGTTACATCCTCACCCCCTTAAAAGAAATCTCGACCTCGAGATTTACTAAAACAAATGAGGGTATTTTTCTTTCATTGTGGACTCTACCTCCCACGTATACTCGGGACCTCTACGGGCATCCCATTTAACCTTTACAATTGGTACATGCTTCCTCCGAAGCTTCTTAATCTGTCGATCCTCGATCGACAAAGGTTTTTCGACAAATTTCAAGCTCTCATCTATGTGCACATCCGTATGCGGTATGACTAGTGATTCATCAGCTAGACATTTCTTCAGATTGCAGATGTGGAATACATTATGAATACCACTGAGTTCTTCAGGCAAGTTTAACTTATAGGCCACGGATCCGACACATTCGATGATCTCAAATGGTCCTATGTACCTTGGGCATAATTTGCCTTTCTTACCAAAACGCATCACTCCCTTCCAGGGTGATATTTTAAGCAACACTTTATCACCAACTTCGAACTTTAGAGGTTTACGCCTTAAGTATGCGTAGCTTTTCTGCCTATCCCTGGCAGCTTTGAGACGATCTCTTATCTGCACAATCTTATCTATCATCTCCAGGACTATATCGGGTCCTGTTAGTTGGACATCTCCAACTTCTGCCCAGCAAACGGGCGTTCTACACTTTCTTCCATATAAAGCTTCAAAAGGCGCTGCCTGAATACTAGTATGGTAGCTATTGTTATAGGAGAATTCGATCAATGGTAGGTGGTTATCCCAACTACCACCTAAGTCAAACACACATGCACGAAGCTTGTCTTCCAAAGTTTGGATGGTACGCTCACTCTGCCCGTCCGTCTGAGGATGATAAGCCGTACTAAAATTTAAGCGCGTGCCCAAAGACTGTTGGAAACTTTTCCAAAAATGTGATGTGTATCTGGTATCTCTGTCAGAGATAATTGACACTAGAACGCCATGCAGAGATACAATCTTATCTACGTACAATTGGGCTAACATGTCGGAGCTATAAGTCTCCTTAATGGGTAGGAAATGTGCTGACTTAGCCAGTCTATCTACTATCACCCATATAGTATCATTTCCTTTCTTTGTCTTTGGCAACTCGATGATGAAATCCATTGTCACCATCTCCCACTTCCATGTGGGAAGTTCAGGCTGTTGTAGCAAACCTTACGGCCTCTGATGTTCATCTTTGACTTGCGCACATGTTAAACATTTAGCTACATAGACAGCTATAGACTTATTCAAGCCTATCCACCAATAGTTTGCCTTCAGATCCTGGTACATCTTATCAGCTCCAGGATGAACAGAATATTTGGAACTGTGGGCTTCCTGGAGGATAACATCCCGAAGTCCTCCATAAACTGGAACCCAAATTCGTCCATTTAATCTCAGGATTCCGTCCTTGCCATAGGATAACTGTTCTTCAGTTACTCCTTGCTTTTCATTAGGATAGTTAGCTTCCAATACAGCTTCCTTCTGCGCAGCTAACAACCTTTCATTCAAACTATTCTTTATCTCAATGCTCTTGGCATTGATTCTTATAGGCTTCACTCTTTCCTTTCTACTTAAGGCATCGGCAACCACATTTGCCTTACCTGGATGGTATCTTATCTCACAGTCATAATCATTCAAGGTCTCCATCCAGCGTCGCTGTCTCATGTTCAAATCCTTCTGATTGAACAGATGTTGAAGGCTCTTGTGATCCGAATAGATCACGCATTTGGTACCATACAAATATTGCCTCCATAGCTTTAGTGCAAATACAACAGCACCCAATTCCAAGTCATGGGTGGTGTAATTCTTCTCATGTACCTTTAACTAGTGTGAAGCATAGGCAATGACTTTGCCTTTCTGCATAAGCACACATCCCATACCTGTGTGCGATGCATCACAATATACTACAAGTTCATCAATTCCATCTGGCAACGTCAATACTGGAGCGTTTCTCAACTTCTGCTTCAAAATATCGAAAGATTCTTGTTGCTTAGGCCCCCAGTCATACTTGCTATTCATTCGAGTGAGCAGAGTCAGGGGTGCTGCAATTCTTGAGAAGTTTTCAATAAATCGCCTGTAGTATCCTGCTAAACCTAGAAAGCTACGAATCTCAGTAGGCGTCTTTGGCTCTTGCCAATTCATGACAGCTTCAACATTGGCGGGATCTACTTGGATACCACGCTTACTAACAACATGTCCAAGAAATTGGACTTCACGAAGCCAGAATTCACATTTTGAAAATTTGGCATAGAGCTCTTCCTGTTGAAGTAGCTTAAGAATACAACAAAGATGCTTCTCATGGTCAGCTTGAGTCTTCGAGTAAATAAGAATATCATCGATGAACACGATGACAACTTTATCTAAGTAGGGCTTGCAGACGCGATTCATGAGATCCATGAATGCGGCAGGTGCATTAGTGAGCCCAAAAGGCATCACTAAGAACTCGTAATGACCATAACGAGTCCTAAATGCAGTTTTGTGTACATCTTCATCTTTAACCTTCAGCTGATGATAGCCCGACCTCAAGTCGATCTTCAAAAGTAACTTGCCCCTTGCAATTGATCAAACAGATCGTCGATCCTGGGCAATGGATATCTATTCTTGATAGTGACCTTGTTAAGCTCGCGATAATCGATGCATAGACGCATCGACCCATCATTCTTCTTCACAAACAGGATTGGTGCTCCCCATGGAGACGAGCTAGGTCTAATGAAACCTTTTGCTAATAAATCATCTAGCTGAGTCCTCAACTCTTTCATCTCTGTTGGTGCCAACCTGTAAGGTACCCTTGCAACAGGTGCTGCTCCTGGAATAATGTCAATTCCGAATACTACTTGCCTATCTGGTGGCAAACCAGGTAGTTCTTCAGGGAATACTTCCGGATATTCAGAAATGACGGGGATATCTTCAATCTTAGGCTTCGACTCATCAATAGTTACGTGTGCCATATAAATGACACAACCCTTCTTCAAACTCCTTGATGCCTTGAGCATAGACACTTGCTCAGGCAGTCCATACTGGGTATCTCCCTAAATGGTAAGTGACTCACCAGACGGAGTTTTAATCACTACTTGCTTCTTGTTGCACACAATCTGAGCTTGATTGTGGGATAACCAATTCATGCCTATTACTATGTCGAAATCGGCTAACTTCAAAGGAAGTAAGGACAAAGGAAAAGAGTGGTTCCTAATGGATATGAAGCATCCGTCTAACACGGTTGATGCGGTTTCTATGGTACCATCGGCTAATTCCACCTCATATTTTATGCTTAGGGTTCTAACAGGTAGGTTTAATAACTTACAAAACTTATCATCAACAAATGACTTATCTGCTCCAGAATAAAATAACACCCTTGCATAAACATCATTAATAAGGAAGGTACCTGTTATGACATTATCATTCTGGATCGCCTCTTGTGCGTTCATCTGGAAGACCCTAGCATTGGTCTTTTTCCCATCCTCAGCCTTCTTAGCAAACTTTGGGCAGTTGGACTTGATATGCCCTTTTTATTGCAGCTATAGCACGTTGCATCCTTGATTTTCTTACAGTCCAACGTCTTGTGCTCAGAAGATTTACAAATCCCACAAGGCCTTGGCTGCGACTGGGATTTTGAATCGTATCTGCACTTCCCGAAATGGTGCTTCTTATAGATTTTACATTTGGGCTTATCCCCTGATTGATGACCATCCTTTTTACTTCCAGAACTCTTTTTGTGGTCATTGTTTCCCTTATGCTTCTTGTCTGACCTTCGTGAGTTGTCATTCTCACGCTTTCTTTTCTCAGCATCGGTGTTTCTGAGCGATCTCTGCCGGACCGCGTCCAAAGTGAGAGACAGTGAAATATCAGCTGCAGACCTAAAAGTAGCTGGTCTAGAGGCCTTCACACTGGCCTTGATTTCTGGGGCTAAACCCCCAATGAAACGAGCTATCCTCTTGGGTTCCGAATTCACCAGATACGGAACCAGTCTTGACATAGTGTTGAAGCTTGTAAGGTAGGCTTGACAATCTAGGTTTTTCATAACCAAAGACAAGAAATCAGCTTCAATCTTTTCAACCTCATGCTGAGGGCAGTAATTCTCCTTAATGAGAGTAACAAACTGACCCCATGTTAGATTGTACAATGAGATCTTCCCAGTGGCTTGAATCAAAGACCTCCACCATGCTAGTGCCTCGCCCTTGAACGACTGAGATACAAACTTTACCACATCCTTATCAGCGCAACCACTGATATCCACCACAGTGTCCATCTCGTCTAACCATGACATGCAATCAACTGCTCCTTTCTCCCAAGTGAAATCCCTGGGTTTGCAGGAGACAAAGTATTTATAGGTGCAACCTTTAGCACGTGGTTCTTGCTTTAACACAACTCTCTTAGATGGGACACTCCTCTGGTTTGTTGAGTGATGAGAATCACTTTTATGAGCGGTGTGAGTTCTAGAGGGTGGAACAGACTGGGTCCTTACATGGGTACCACTGGATTCATTGAACTGTCTGTCCAAAGCTCGCGTAACAGCATTATCTATTAACGCTTGTAATTCTGCTCCTGCTACGTTGACCCTGGAGGTGTCATGATTTTCTCTGGGGTGACTGTTGGCCTCGTCTGACCCGGCCATGTAGCTGGATTGCTACATAAAATAATGATTTTAATTCATTCAGAGGTCTATAACAGTTTAATCATTCTAAATGATTTATTAATCATGGTATTAAGAACATTGGCGAAGCTTGCCCCCCCCCCCAATTTTTCCGAAACCGGGGGGTGGAAACGTATATACCTAAAAATTTTCTATACGAAAGTACTATTCATAACACTACGCATCGAAAAGTTCGAGGGGTCGGGCGCCCCCTCGGAACAAGCCTAAGCTGCGCCACTGATTAAGAAACCATTTTATTAATTTGCTAAGCATGTATATATATATTCAGGATTTTCTATTATAATAATCCTTAGTTATAATCAAAATATATTAATGGCAAAAAGGCCTAGTCTTATGGACAGTTTTAAATCATGATCTTATAGGGTCATGGTATTGAGGTTTTAATTATAATTTTATTACCTCTTTTTAACAGGGGGTCGAAGACCACGACTGTCTTTTGTCTTATATGACAATGAATATAGCCCGTAGGCATTACATCCCTATGGACGTGTAATATAATAAAAGATATTGGAAGAATTCAATGCAAGGATGACTTATGCGATTTTTCATATCGCAATTTGTCTGGAGTGTTAACATGTTTTCAGATGTTAACAAGGATTTGAACCTTTTGAATAGGTTTTACCGTCTTGGCGATATTTAGAATGACATGTGGCTAGGTTTTACCTTTAAGATTCTTTTTAAATTTTTAACGCAGAACAATCCTAAATTGATATGTTAATAAGGACCTAAATCTAATTTGAGGAATTACCATCTTGGCACTGTCTTATAATGACACATGGCTAGGTTTTGTCCCTTTTTAGATTTTTATTATTTTAGTATAATGGTAGGTCTCATAAGAGGAATGTTATATTTTCATTTATTTCACATGTTATATTTATGCATATAATTTAATCAAAAATGAAAATTTAAATTCTACAATTCCACTACAAAAATTTAAACAAGTACAGATTTGCCCTAAACGGGACTTCTACTGAAATAACATGCCCGCGCAGGGGCTTAAACTGAAATAACATACCCACGCAGGGGTTAACAGAAAGACATGCCCACGCAGGGGCAGAATACAGAAAGACATGCCCACGCAGGGGCAGAATACAGAAACAAATGCCCACGTAGGGACATGATTACAACACTAAAATAAACAAACAAATAAAGGATTTAATGATCCTTTTTCTTTTTCCTTTAATTAAGTTTGCCAGACTCTTGAACATCCCTCGGTTTTGCCTACGGTCTTCCCGCACTTCCTACCGCACCTCATTAATCCTTTGAAGAATCTCTTGATGCTGTGGTGGCGACATCACTGGCTGTTGCGGGGGTTGCTGATACTGCGGAGGTTGAGGAGGTGGCGGTTGTTGATACCCATATGGTGGGTACCCATAGGGTGAATATCCAGTTTGATATGGGACCCCAAAGGGTCCTTCCGGATGAAGGGCATTATAGTTTGCCACTACCAGGTAAGGGTCGGCCTCTGCATAGTTGTAGTTGGTGTGGACCGGCTGCTCAAAGGGATTATATGCCGCCGTACCGGTGTATGTAGGAATTGGGTCTCCAAAACCCAATGGTGGTGGCGCGACAGGCGCAGAGTTTACTTTCGAGACGGGATTTGAAGACCCACCCATCTGCAGTTCTTCATGGAGTGGCGAGTAGCGGCTGCCACTTGAAGGTTGAGGGGTGCTGATACGCACTCCTCCTCGCATGGACATCCGTGCGTTCGATCTTTTTCGCCTCGGTGGCTCCGGAGGCTGTTGCTGAACTGGTGGGGGTGGCGGAGTGACCGCGACAAAATGAGAATCCTCGGAGGGATCCTGCTGCTGCGGTTGCTGCGGCTGTGGAGAGTTGTGGTAACTGGGAGTAAACACCCAGTCAATCTGTCTGAATCTCTTCTTATAGTTGTCGGGACCATTATAAGGTGATCCCACAAAAGGTGACCCATCCGAAATTTTGATGGGATGGTTAGGAGTTCCGGACGGTGGTTCAGCGGGATCGGTGTCCTCGTCCATGTCCATCGCATGGTCGCCCGAGTAGTGGTCTTCAGGTCCTAGTGGGTTAAAACCCACTGGTTCTTCAATGTAGTTTGCCGGGTTGAACCGGCTTCGGAAGACAGGTGAAGGGTCATCGAAAGGTGAGTTGGATCTCTGGAGGGGGATGAAAGACGGCTGTGGGTTATGGGGCTCATTTTCATAATAAGGCCCGAAGGAATGGTGATAAGATGGTGACGAACTTAGCGAGACAGATCGCCTCGCTGGCTCTACATACGTCCTCCAATGCTCCTTAGGACTCGTACTAATTGAGGATTGTGGGGTTCGTCTATGTGATGGCCCGACTTCATTGTCGTGGCCTGTGATTGGTGCCTTTCCTCTTCCCCTGATGAACCTTGGTGGCATGATTGAACCTGTCAACATAAACAAAGATAACACAAGGAAAAATATATAAAAGGAAAAAATAAAACAAATCAGGATTTGTCCTATGTTCTTTGTCTAGACTCAAAAATTTAGGAATGTGCAACAGTGTAACTGAGATTAAACACAAAAGGCTAGTATTTAATTCACTCAGTGTTGGCTCTGATACCAACCTATCACACCCCGATTTTTCCACGTATTACCGGTGGGCCCGGTGGGGAGTATCGTGACGTAGTTGATATCATCATAGTCAAACAACACAATTTTAAATGCACAGCGGAAGCAAAAGATTGATTTATTTCAACCGAATAAATTGTAATATTAAGTATCATAAAATAGTTGAAACACATCCACAGGATGATCAAATAAAAAGGAAACATAGTTCATCAGATTTAAAATGCATCCAAGCTTGCGAGACTCTTATTGATGCTAAGGAGAGGCCAGCCTATTTCGAGTAGTACCTGCACTTAGTCTTTTTTGGGAAAATACGTCAGTTTACACTGGTAAATACAATTAACTGACTCATTTTGAAAAGGTTTAGAAAATTGATTTGAATGCACATGGCACAAAACATTTTATAACTTGGGATAATTATTTATATATATAAACTTGTAAAAGAATTACATGTTTCTTATACGTTCAGTAGCCCGGACTGACGCCGGGTTAAAGATTAATAGACACACCACATGATATAGTCCCGCGGCGGGTTATTCCCGTAACCAGCGGTTATACCTTATTATTTATATATGCACTGTCGGGTGTACGCCTACACCCCGTGCTTAGGTCGTGGCCATTTCTTAAAATGATGCCAAGGATATCCGGGACATGGTCTTTAACCCCCCAAAGGCTTTAAGCAAACAAAACAATTTAAACGGGACATTTCAATAATTTAACCTTCATACAATTAAAAATTCAATGCCCGACCAAGCGGTATTTTATATACCGTACCCCAAGCCCGTATAAGGGAAAATAAGTTAAAAGTATTTACCTGAGCAAGTAAAATTCACAAATAGCAAGTGCAAATAGCTTTTACCGGGTCTCCTAATCTGGAACAAAGGTTTTTAATAACCTATTAGATTCCTAACGGGTCTTTAATTAAGCCTAAACTTAGACCGGTTAGTTTTAAAAGAAGACATGGTTCAAACGCATGATTAAGCGAAGACCGGAATAGAATGTGATTTAGACCCGACAAGTTTGAGGACTTGTATAATATGGGTAAACTAAACACATTCTGGATTTTGAGACAAAAATGATAAGGTTTGACCCGTTTCGGTCAATTTATGCAAACTAGTTATATAAACCGAATCAAACGCGCAAGATGCGTAACGGGTAACCATAAGAGTCATATACAGGTTTCCTAAGTTAATATGCCTTAAATATGTTGTGACATCAGTAAGATATCTTCTATTATGCCCGAAATGGATTTAAACCCAAATTACGCCCCGTAGGGTTATTTTGGTCATTTTAAAGGTTATAAAAGAGTTTAAATAATAATCTGAGTTACAGGTCTGATATAACCAGTAAAAATACTTAATTTAATAAGTTATAACAGTAGGTTATCACCTATATGTGAAAATTTTCATTTATAACCAAACTATGCACCTTATGGGCATTTTGGTAATTTCACATAGGCTTAAAAGGTCAAAACTGGAAATCTGAGTTTAAAACATTTGTTTACTGTTAATATATAAAAATTTTCTGAAAATATCAGTAGGCATCAACCTTATATGTTTAAAATAGTTTTATTACATACTATGCGTTAAAAATGCTTAAAAAGGCGATTTTGAGCTATTTCCGGGTTTTTAAAGGAAAGCTGATATTTTTAATATTCCAGAAGGCTCAAAATGTTTTATTTATCATATTAGATCAGTAGAAAAAGGTTTGGTATCAAAATAATTTGTAAAACTCATTTTATAGCCCAAAAGGGCAAAACCGACAATAACCGAATTAAGCTTAGAACTCTATGTTATGCTCAGGCTAAAATTAACTAAAAATCTTCAAAATCCCAAAATATTATTTTACATCAGTGGGTAAAAAGTTTGGTATCAAAAATTGGGTTTAGATAGGCTATACGCTAATTACGCCGTTTAATTAATAAAAAGCTTTTCATTTACGCTAAGGAGCATAACTCCTAATCTAGACCTCAAACTGATGTCAAATTTTAGGGACAAGTCTAATAATCAGTAATGAAAGTTTCTACTCTTTTACTTTTTCAAAAAATCACGTTTTAAGGTCATATGGGCATAATAGTCAACATTTGAGCATTTAACGGAAACATGCATATGAATTGGATAACTAATGAACCAAGTTGTATAATCACAGAGGGTTCTACTAACATGAAACCTGGTCCAAATAAGGCTCTAAGGCATTTCTAAAATATGCTACATTGGGCCAGAACTGAAAGTCAAAGCAGAAGTCAAATTATGCGACTTTCGGTTCTGAACCGAGCCTAAACTGAAAATTGTCCGGTTGAACATGTTTAGACATGTTCTTACATTAATTACCAAGTTATATTAATGATAAAATAGGTTGCATGGCTCCTACATTGCTAATTATGCATTAATTTGAAAATAACATTTCTGTTGACTTTTTAAGATTAACTTTGACCCGACAATTGACCTAGTTAGAGTGGGAATCAGATGGTGCCCTTTTAAGGGTTTATTGCCCACATAATTACCAACTCATAGGTACTTTCAATTTGAAATTTGACTGGACAAATTATGATTAATTACGAAGTCAAACTCTAATTATGATGGCTTGACTTTAAGCTAATTAATTAAGTAAAACTGAATTAGAGGAGGTTAAGAATACTTACAATAGTCATAAGTACGACTAGTGACTCCTAGGAAGGGTGCTAGAGCTCCAAAATTCTCCAGAACTTGAGTTGTGAGAGTTTCAAGTGAATGTGCACAAGAGTTGCAACATTGAAGCTCCTTATATACTCATTTTGATCATCTAGGATCATGCCAAGAAGTCTACAGATGATATGAGATGCTTACAAGTGCCCCCTATGCATGAAATACCATTGGGGCAGCCCCTGGTATGTAAAACAAGCGTTTGGAGTCGGTTAACAGGCCTGAACTGGCACCTGTGCGAACTTTCTGATGCTGGCACGCTCACGCGGGCCGCGTAAGCCCCAGGGGCACTCTTACGCGGGCCGCCTGGCCCTTCAGAACCAGCCAAACAAGTTTTAAATAATTACAATTCAGCCCCTGGTCCTTTTAAACGTGGTTTCCACTTCATTTCTTGCAATTTTGACCCTCTAACTTAACTTTTAAGGGCTCCATGACATATACAAACTTTGTTAAGTCCTTGGTTAACTTTGTGATCACCCGTAAGGCCCTAGGATTCAACGTTGACGCTTTTAACCCCTCGTATACCAATATTGTCATAACTTTCTCATACTTTATCGAAACCTTGTAAAATTTTTATCACTTATTCTAGTGAGCATATTTAATCGTTACGAAGCTTCGGGTTTGCTAAATGATCACTCAGAGGTATACTTTAAACATGTTGACACATTTAACCCCTGTAGTTTGTAATCTCTCACTTCCTTCCACAATTAGGTTCGTATGATCCATGATTTATTCGTTTAAGGGTATAAACATTGTGTAGGGTTATTGCAAGGGATATTTATCCATTGTTGACACTTTGAACCCTTATTTTCACATCCTTTCTTTGTTTGTCAACTTTAGTCCTTCATAGGTGATCTTTTACACGTTTAGAGCTCATGACACGTGTTGATACGTTATTGGACATAAATTTACGAGGTGTTACAGTTACCTTAATATAATTATCAACGCATAATACGGATAGCCATGACTATAATGGTGCTAAACAAATTATATAATTGCTTAGTTTTGTGATAATTATATCTGAACCTGTTGGTAATTCAGATGTCAAAGGAAATAGCATGTGATCAAGAAATTCAGGATAATAATGAAAACTATTTGGATAGAAATACTATAGAAAATATAATAGCTCAAGGAATATCGAATGCCATACCTTCGATCATTTAAGCTATTAAGATTTCTGCGCCTATAAACGAAGGTCATACTATACACTGTAAGCATACCCATCACTTCAAACCTAAACCTAGTACCAAGGGAAGTCATGATGTTCGTATCAAAACTCCACCTTCCAAACGAAAGAAAACCACAACCTATGGATACTCATATAAGGAATTCTACTCTAACAAATCCTCCAAGGACAAAGGAACAAAACCAGAAATCGCACAACCTACCAGCAACAGCAAAAAGCACGCAAGAGAACGTTATTTTAAGAAGACACTTCGTTGTAACTTCTGCAAGAAAGCTGGACATGTAGAAGAGGAATGTAGAAGGAAAAGGGAAACTAACGTATGTTACAAATGTGGAGATCCAGGCCACTTCCTTCGCTACTGCCCAAAACTATCTAAGGCCCCCGACAACGAGAACAGAAACCCAGATGAAGCTAAAAAGAACGCATAAACACCAGAAACCATAGTAACTTTTAAAATAAGCACCCTTATATTTTGTCTGCACTTAATTATTAGTTGACTTTTGATTCTGATCAAAACTTCATCAATAAAAGGTTTTTGTTTTTCTTTTATAGAGCCAACTTTCAGTTGCCTCATCTCTTGACAAATTCCTATGTTATACGTGCATTGCCTGTCATACATGCGAAATCATTTTAAAAGCTCATTTATTGGTGAGTTTTAATGCATATTTCGTTATACTCACTCTGGTAATCTATATGACCACCTAATGTTGACTTTTGATAATCAAGTCAACAACTTTCTTGGAAAACTCCTTTTCAAAGTTACTTACCAGAGTTTCATTGAAACCATTTCTTGTCAATACATATATCCATTGTTGGAATATGTCCAAATCAAGCTCAATTGTTTGAACTTGCTCATAAATATTCAATTTCAAAAAAAAAAAAATTAAGATCATCATATTTAAGGTAATTTCGTTATTTGAACTTGTTTAAAGTCTTCAATTTCAATATATCATTTGTTAAAACACAACACCTTGCGGTGGCGATTTCTTTGAAAACTTGAACTCATTTCATTTTCACAACTGAGGTACGAATTTATCTATTTATTGATTCATTATCCTAAACCAGTCTTAATTCAATTTTGTGTTAAGATAAAAGTACCTCTAGTAATACTTTCATCTTTGAATTGATTCCACGCTAAAACATCCTAACTTTTGAAATATCCAGACTCAATTCCTTGAAACTTTAATTTCGAAAACGGTGAATTCGTTCGGTCACCGTAATTATTAAATTCTTTCAATCACTACAACACCTTGCGGTGTATGTATAAATTTGTAGCCTGTGCTAATAGTAAACCCTAATCATACATCATTCATTTGACTCATCATTCAAGTATTCTTGATATAATTATGTATTAAGACCATAATACACTAAATTCTATTGTATTGTCCGGTGTATTTTTGCCATTTAAATAAACTGATTTCTGGTTTGATTATTAACAAATCATTTTTCATACTTCCATTCACAAATTGAGATTATTGATTCAAAATCTCCCTCAATTGATGATCAAAGTAAGTTCTTTGAATCCTATTGTTTCTACAAGTCATTGCATTTCGAATTCTATGCCTATCAAATATCTCTTTTGATTCACGAAACTTAGTCACCTTGTTAATGGTATTATTTCCTCTCATTTGGTTAACATCAAATCCTGAAACTAAGTTTTGAGATCATTAAATTCCAACTATCCTATGATATCTTTATATTTATCTTTTAATTATATCCCAGACACCTTGATAACCAACTAAAAAGACGTGACGTAACCCCAAGAAAATATCGTAGCCCAAATCTCGAGGACGAGATTTAAAACAAGGTGGGGAGGATGTAACGTTCCCAAATTTTTTAAATTTAAAATAAAGTTACTACACGAATAGGTCATGGGTAAATTGACCAATAGAAATATAAAGTATTTTGGCAAACGTAGGAACCGTGTAATAATTATAGCGATAAAAATACATTATATTTGGACTTACTCCGTTTTTAACAAAACTTGGTTCAAAATGTAGATAAGATTATTCTCGTTCTAATGACATATTAATTGTTTTATAAAACGTCATATTTTAGAAGTTATAAGCGCCAAATAAGGTAAGCAACTAAATTAATTATAATATATATATAAAAAAACAAAACCTTAGAATCTAAATCAAAGTGACGTGTGTGCTTGTGTGGTTAGAAAAAAAAATGCATGCATATAGTGTACAAAATCAAAACATGAAATTAATGTCTGTGTACGTGGAGGTTTTGTTTTGCGTGAGCTTCAAGCTCATTTGAGTATAAATAGAAGGCATCCAACACACATTCAACTGCTACTTTCTTTCTTTTTGAACTCTCTCACTCGCCGCTTTCTCTATTATATAATTTTCTTTTTCTTTAA
>JARYGA010016148.1:0-20633 GCA_030545235.1 Helianthus tuberosus
CACTTGGTACTCGTCCTCACCAAGTGTGCTTCTTGTATTTTTATCATACCATTTATAAAAATTGTAACATTGTATCTTGTATTTTCCCATAGTTTAGAAAACTAGAACTCGTGTGTATGCATATTTCGAAAAAATACGCTTGTTTGAAAAACCGGTATAAAACATAAGCTTTTCGTAAACCATTTGTCTCAGTTAAAACTTGCTTGTAAAATGGTTTAGAAATATGTAATCCTTGCTTTGCAAAAAGTGCATGTCTTTCCACCCCGAAAACATTTATAAAAATGTAAAACCATAAAAGGTGGGGTTATGAACTCACCTGAACATTCCTGTGCAAAGCTAGCTAATTACGACTTCGTGATGTCGTTTCCAAGACTTGACTTGCTAGCGTGCATTCTACAATATTCCTAACACGGAATATCTAATAAGTTTACAAATAACGCAGTAACTAACTATGTGTAATCGAGCTCTACTGAATCGTTAATCGAACGATTTGACGGTAAATTGTCAACTTAAAAGAAGCGAAGAAGTTATACTTGTTAGCTCGTTTTAATAAGTCGTATGTTGATATAAAGCAATATTCGTATGAAACTAATATAAAATAAACTTGTATTATATATGGCGTCTTGTATGAAAGTTATCAAAATATGTGTATATGTCGTTTAGGCGTTCGAAATAAATATAAAAAGTTATATTTATTTTATAGAAGTATCATCGAGTCGTTCGATGTTGAAATAAATATATAACTATATTTATTTTATACAAGAAAGTCGTGTTGTTTGATATTCGAAATAAATATATAAGCTATATTTATTTTGTAAAAGGATACGAGTTAACGACGTTCGAAATAAATATAACATTATATTTATTTGTAAAAGCGTTTGGAAATATCAAGGTTTGAAATATTATAAACTCGAATTCCATTAAGTTTCGTTTTTGAAACTATAATACGTGTCGTGCTTACGGATTTTTCTCGAAAAACGGGCAGAGTTTCCTCTGTTTTTGGACGGCCCGACAACACAAGTTGTCTTTATATTTTCAAAATTCAATCAATACTTCAACAATAATTACGTATCATCAGTTTATATAAACGAAATAATAAATCAAAGTACTCTTTAACTATCAGTTTCGTTATTTGGTTTGGTTCGAGCTCGTTATCACGTAAGTATAAAAAACACGAAAATATTAAACGTGTCATTAGTTTTTACCAAGTCTTCATGTCGAAACGCGGACTGAGTTTATCGAGTTGACTCGGGTTTGACCGAGTTAACCCGAACCCGAAACTGAGTTTGACCGAGTTGACCCGCATTAAATCCGACCCGAACAATTCTGACCAGACACCAATGCGAACCGTGTGAACCGAACACTGAGTTAACCCACTTTAACTGTGTTAACCTGAGTTGACTCGAGTTGACTCAGGTTGACTCGGGTGTTGACCGGGTCAAGCAGGTTTGACCCGAAACTGAAATCTTGAACATTTGAACCAAACCACCTGAAGTAAAAGAAGAACCGAACCCAGTTGGCTGAACTCTGAACCTGAACCGAGCCGTGATTAACCGAACAGCAACTCACCATTTCCGTCGCCATCAACACCATCATGTATCATCATCAGTCACTCGGAACTGAAAAATAAAATTTTAGATGAAACAGAGTGTCGAGATGGGTTTACTGGAAACATTCATCGGATAATGCCATGGACCGCCGGGTAAATGGACCGACCGGTGGTCCGAGTCTTTGTCCGCCAGATCTCTCTCTCTCTCTCTCTTCTCGATCTCTCCATCTTCCTTCGTCTCTTTGCCTGGTTCAGCCGCCTCGCCACCGTACGCCGACGGTTCTCCGCCGTCAGGTCATCATCAGAAAAGGGGGTATGAAGATGGTGTGAGGGGTGTGTAACGTCGGAGGTGTCTCGCCGGCCGATTAATCGGCGCCGGCTCCACCTATGGCAGCCGATCAGAAAGAGCGAGAGGGAGGAGGGGGGGTCCGATTGTGATCTCGTGTGTTGTGTGGTTGACTTGAGAGGGGAATGAGGTGGTTATTTGGCTGTGGATGTTGTTTGAAAACATAACCGAGAGAGAGGGAATGGAGAATGAGAGTTTGTTCTTTCATTTGGGTGTTATTTATTTTATGTTTGTGTGTGAAAATGCAGACAAAGAGAGAGTCCTTTATATAGAGATTTGAGGATTAAGGTTTCTTGTGTGTATTTATATTACATTCAAGTCATATATTTTACCCATTGAATCAAGATCTTTTGAAGAGATTTTTCAAGATTTTGGACAGATTTGCAAGATTTAGTAAAATCTTATAGATTTTGATAGGATTTAGTATGATCTTGTAGGATTTGTAGAGTTCTTGAGAGGTCTAATATATTATGTGTGGGTTTTGGCTGGTGGGTTTTGGGCTTGGGCCCAGGGCCCACAAGCCTATCTCATGTGTAAGTGGCCCGTAATTCCTACGAGACCCGATATCGCAATCCAACTTCATAAGCATAAAATATTCGTGTAACATCCATATTTGTCGACGTCATCAGTATTTCATACGGTTTCAGTTTATCACCGTTTAATTTTCAACAGTCTCTTCGCAGATCGTCACACGCGCACTGTAGAACCGTATAAGCGTTCCTAGGCTTACTGAGGCCCTAATTAAGTTAATTTGCATCGTAAACACTATTTAATATCGCGTAAATCACCTGTTAATCACGTAATTAAGGGCGTAAATTACCGGTTGTCACATTAAACATGCGACAACGTCGATGGTCGAGCTCTTGAATGATTACGAATGTGCGATCAAGTACGATCCGGGCAAAGCCAATGTTGTGGCCGACGCCCTCAGTCGAAAGGATACTATACCTAAACGTGTGCGAGCGTTACAACTTACCATCCAATCTAGTCTTCCCACTCAGATACGAGATGCTCAGGTCGAAGCATTGAAAGCAGAAAACATCAGGGCTGAGTCCTTACGAGGATCAAGGAAGCGGTTAGAACAAATGGAAGATAGCGCTTACTACGTAACAGGGCGCATCTGGGTCCCACTCTACGGGAACTTACGCGAGCTTGTAATGGATGAAGTGCACAAGTCTCGTTATTCGGTACATCCTGGTTCGGATAAGATGTACCACGATCTCAAGACTACGTATTGGTGGCCTGGTATGAAGGCCAACATAGCAACCTACGTCAGTAAATGCTTGACTTGTGCTAGGGTCAAGGTCGAATATCAGAAACCATCAGGCCTACTCCAATAACCAGAGATCCCGACATGGAAATGGGAGCAAATTTCCATGGATTTCGTTACTGGCCTGCCTAGATCTCAACGCGGAAATGATACCATTTGGGTGATCATGGATCGACTGACCAAGTCTGCACATTTTCTGGCTATCAAGGAAACGGATAAGTTTTCTACCCTAGCAGACGTCTATCTAAAGGAAGTAGTAGCAAGGCACGGAGTGCCAACCTCCATCATCTCTGATCGTGACTCACGCTTTACATCTGAGTTGTGGCAAGCTATGCATAAGTCCTTTGGTTCTCGATTAGACATGAGCACAGCATATCATCCACAGACGGATGGGCAATCTGAACGCACCATCCAAACTCTTGAAGACATGCTTAGGGCATGTGTAACCGACTTTGGTAATGGCTGGGAAAAACACCTCCCGTTAGTAGAATTTTCGTATAACAACCGTTACAACACCAACATCCAGGCTGCTCCGTTTGAGGCATTATACGGACGGAAGTGCCGATCACCTCTTTGTTGGGCAGAGGTTGGCGACAGTCAAATAACTGGCCCAGAACTTGTAGTGGATACAACCGAAAGGATTGCTCAGATACGACAACGAATGGCGGCAGCTCGTGACCGTCAGAAAAGCTATGCTAATAAGCGAAGGAAACCACTCGAGTTCCAGGTTGGGGATTGAGTGCTACTTAAAGTCTCACCTTGGAAAGGTGTAGTTCGTTTTGGAAAACGAGGCAAACTCAATCCGCGCTATGTCGGACCGTTCGAAATCATTGAGAAAATTGGCAAGGTCGCTTACAAGTTGAATCTACCTGAAGAACTCAGCGGAGTTCACAATGTTTTCCATGTGTCGAATCTGAAGAAGTGTCTGTCAGATGAGACCCTCATAGTTCCCTTAAAGGAGCTCACAATCGACGACCAGTTGCGATTCGTCGAGGAACCAGTTGAAATCACAGACCGAGATGTTAAGATTCTCAAGCACACCAGAATACCTCTTGTTCGAGTTCGTTGGAACTCCCGTCGTGGCCCAGAGTATACCAGGAAACGAGAAGACCAAATGAAACACAAGTATCCCCAGTTGTTTAAGAAAAGTGCAACCACTACTGAGGCAGAAGCTACTTCAGAATTTCGGGACGAAATTCCAAACCAACGGGGGGATGATGTGACACCCCAGGAAACCACGCAACTCAACTAGCTTCCTCAGTAACCACGTGCAAAATTTCGGGACGAAATTTTCTTAACAGGGGGAGAATGTGACAACCCTCATAATTACATGTATATGTACGATTAATTAAGGTTAATTAAAGTGCTTGATGACTGTGCTGAATTACTTAACTGCTTTCTGATTACTGCATCATACTTACATGTGCTTGTTAACATACTAGTCTTGTATAGAAAATTGACTAAATGGTCTTGTATGCTTTCCTGAGTGTTGGGAATTAAAAGTGTTACAAAAAGACACTAAACGGAAAAACTTAGCACTTTAACGAAACGGTATCTAACCGAACAACCGGACATTACCCGGGACACCAAAATATTGCAAGAAACATTGTTTAATTATTTCTTGGCTAGTCGTGATCCCCGAACACCCTAACACCCACTAAATTCTCTAGTAACTAACATATGTAAACATATACTTGCATTTGAACTAATACTTACCATCCACCATGAAATGTTACAATTACCCCCCCCCCCCCATCCCCATGCCCTCTTACCGTCACAAAGGACCCACAAAAAATCCCCACCATACTTCAAGATTTAGTTTTCTATTTTAATAGATTGTTGCTTGTTGAAATGAACAAAATATTAGGAAAAGGATTATAAGTATGGCAAGGAGATCACAATGTCATTTCATATCTTCACAAAATCAACACCATGTTCTCACTCTCCTCTTTCCTCCTCCCGGCCTCACCATAACTGCCACCATCACCACCATATCACCACCATGTTCTTCCATTTTTAAGTTGCATTCAAGTGCTAGAAGAAGGATTAAAGAAGCTTGAAGTGGTAGATCATCAAGGAGCTTCAGTACTTACTTTCTCACACCATATGAACTAGTAATCTTGTAGATCCAAGACTTGTGAATGATTTTTCTAAAGGAACCAAGTTTAAAAGACGGTTTTTGAAAGATCATGATCCTTACACTATTTTTGGAATAAAGTAAGTATATGGATACTAGTGACACATGAAAATGTTGTAAATAATTATTTTTGTAAAATATGTTCACAAGTTGTGAACATCTAAAAATCCCAAGAATGAGATTTTTAGTAAAGTAAACACACTTTGGAGGGTAACTAAACCCACTAAACGCCTTACCAAGTTACTACGCGTTTTTACGAAACATCAAGTTCATGTTGGTTTGTAAATGGAAGAGTTTGCTCTTGGTAAATTGTTGTTGATTGTTTGAATGATTTTTGGAAAAGAAAATGATATGCTTATTAGCATGGATGCTTCCATTTACAAAGGAAACTCTGGCGAAATTTCTAAAATTTCCAACACATAGAAAATATTTTCTAACAAGTGTTACAAGTGTATTTAACTATTATCTTCCGCAAAAGTCAGTGTGTGACATTTGAATTGTGTGGTATGTGATAGAAGTAGTGAGTAGATAAACCGTACGTAGGATACGTGTTATGCATGCATGAAAAACTGATTGATATCTGTACCTTATTAGGACGTGCTTGATTTCTTATTATTAGAGTAACTAATCTAACCGAGCAAACCAAGGTGAGTTCACACTCCTTCTAAGGCATGAGATTCCCGGTGGTTGGGAATGGGTTAAAAAAAACTAAAACGGAGCCTGCATATCCTCCTTAGGTAGGATATATACCGCCATCCTCCATGGGTAGGATACCAATATTAAAAGAACTAAAACGGAACCTGCATATCATCCTTGGGTAGGATATGTACCGCCATCCTCCATAGGTGGCTCGATCCTGGTCATGTCACTCCTCCAAGCGGTGATACTCCGCATGGTGGATTCTGGGGGTGTGACAAATTTTAAGTGTCACAACCTTGTTTTTAAGCAGACTTAATCATAGTCTTGATTAGTGGCATAAGGACATAGGAATGTATGAAGAAAACATGAGTTTTCTTCCAAAACAAAAAGATAAAATGAGCAGAATTATAGGTGCACTTTGGACCTCAATAATGGTGAGGTTTCACCTTAGTTTGCCCAAGCAAACTTGTGAGAACCTTCCTAGAGGTTATCCAAGTGTTGTAGAAGAAGAAACAGGAAGAAAATTGAAGTGGAAGTGAGTTAAAACTCACTTTTTATGGCTGGAACTTTCAAAAACGTGGCTGAAACTCAGCTGTGTTTGGGAGAGTTTTTGAAGTGTTTGGAGGCTTGAAAAAGTGGAATAAGGAGTGGGGTAGTGTTTATTATATAGGGAAGGGATTAGGGTTTCAATGGGTTGGGCTTTGGAAGTGTTTAGTGGGCTGAATAACTCAAAACAAAAGACTTAAGTGGGCTGATGCAAGGCTGTTAACAGCCCTATAATTTATATTTTATTATTTTTTAGCATTAGAAAGTATATATTTTATGTTTAATGAAGTGTTACATGTTGTCTAGTATGTATGTAACTTGTAACAAGGTCCAAAATGCACAAATGACATCTTTTAATTAGCAAAAAGTGTGATAACATAGGTGTGTATAGCACATGAAATTTAACAAGTATGTATGGTTTATAGTTTGGTATAATCAGGTGAAAAACATACAACTTAGTCATATAATCGAATAACCAAGTGTTTGAATGTATGGAGATTTAAGGATTATGAATACACAATGATCGTGTACGAGTTAAACTTATGTTTATGAGAATTACGAGTCATGTATCAAACGAATGAACGTATCAATGTAGAAGATTAATTTTATTACGATCAAATTCTCATATACGATTACAAGGAATACAAGTTTCCAAAAATAGAAACGCACGGCAAGCTTTCTAATTAAGGAAAGTTACGAAAAAGCAGGGTGTTACAAGCACGCCCCCGTGTCCATCGCCCAGAACCTGCTGTTTGTTTAAAATCTGCCTAGCACGGGGTCGTGTCGACCAGACATGCCCCTGTGTTCACCTTCTGTAAGTTTTCGTTACTGGCAGTCTGACCACGGGGCCGTGCTCACCCAGCACGGGGCCGTGTCAAGATGCCCAGTAACACCAAAACCATGTTTTAAACACCTTTTTACACATTCAATCAACCTAAAAACTTATTTTTAGGACAAATTGAGGACAATGTGTAATTTAAGTGTGGGGGGATGCTAAACCTTGAATTTTGCAAGTGCAAATAACAAGCCTTACACAAAACTCTATTGGAACCGCTAATCACCCCAAAGTTTTTCAAAAACTTTTTGTTTTTTTTTACTTGTCTTGTTTTAATTTGGGAATAACAAGTTCTAAAAAGGTTATATTTTTACAAATTTACAACCCATAGCGTCGTGATAAAAAGAACCAACATAAGAAAATTATGAAACGGCATGACAAATCTAGTTAAAATTTGATTATATATACTTGATCATATTATAAACCCATTCCCACAAAAAGTGAGTTTTGAGCCTTTATTGAGCATACAAGCATACATCTTTAAACTAAATGTTTTTTTTTTCGTTTCTTGTGTGAATAGCCGCTTGGTTTCTTACGACTCTAGAACTTGCCATGACGATACATTCCCGATCCTTACCGACTTAAACCTAAGTAAGTAAATGATGGAGGCATTTGGACTAACCCATTTTCTTCTCAACACTATTATTTTTCATTTTTTTACCTACCCAAAATCCCCCTAGTTAACCCCTTTGAGTCTAAACCTTTTCGTTTCTAAACCCGCTAAACAAACACCCTTTACCCACCAAAACCTTTTTCTTTTAAACCCCTTATTTTAGTGAAAACCTCGGTTTTCTTGTGGTGTTCCTTATAAAAAAAGAAGACTAGCAATAAACAAACAAGTTCCTCAAAGAAACTTTGTTTGAAAATGCTTAGTTTGAATAAAAGTAAAAAAAACAAAAAGTTTTACGACGACCAACGCTTTTTACGCTTTTAGCCTTTTTACTAACCACTAACCCAAAACCACCTACCTTTAACCCAAGCCTAATCTTTCCCAAAGTCCTTTTGATATTTTCAAAGGTTTATAGTTAAAAAGGAGGAGGATTGATTGCATGGCAAGCATATGGTAGAAATAAGTTCCATGTCGGTCTCGAGTGTTTCACAAAAATACATCTTCGGCCGAGTGTTGAGTGATCTCCCGTGAGGTATGTGAACTTGTATATAAATGGAATTTTAAAGAGGCATGTTATGCCCAAATAAGTAATTTCTCTTATGAAACGTTCTAAATAAATCATAAAGAATAGGACTGTAAATAGCATAAAAATAAAACCCAATAAAGATCTTGGATTCCCGACACTCAAGACAAGCCCAAAACTTCTCTTCTCCCATTCCATTTGGGTGTGTAAGCCACATAATAAAGAGTTTTTCTTGAGGACAAGCAAAGATTCAAGTGTGGGGGTATTTGATGTGTGTAAAATGCAACATATAAATTACATCAAATGAGGCATAAAACTAACCATTTTTTAGTGCTAATGTTGGAAAAAGTGTGCTTTTGTCTTCCTTTTGTATTTTCAAGACCAAATGAGCTTAAATGAACAAAAGGAACAAATATGCAGCAAAATCTAACATAAATACAAAGAAAACGAAATAACGTGGCATGCCCGACCCCTCGACAACATCTTCCCAAGAAAAAACAAAGAAACAGAAGGCTGACCACGACCCCGTTGTCACACCCCAACCGATGGCGGAATCATCGGGGCATGGCACTGAGTGAAACAGATTGTCCAGAAATTTCCATAACATTTATCATTACTATTCAATTTAAATATTACGTCCCATACCGTATCTCAAATAGTAAAATAATTATTACAAACAAAAATCCAGGCAAATATTCTGTTCCGACAACTCAGATTTAAATAATCAGCAATTGTTTATCTGCTTCTAGAGACCCTTAGTTTGACCACTACAGACAACTATTTGTTGGGCTCTAAAGCTTTATTCTAGCTTCAACTTCCAATCATGTGTGCATCCTAAGCACCTGTCATATACGTTAAAATAAAGTTAATACATATAATGTAAAGGTGAGCATACAAGTTTGATAATAGCATATAGAGTTCGAATTCGTTTACGCATAACCAGAACGTACACATAGTGAAATGAAGCACGTTAGTTATCGACATAGATCCATCGATACCAATGACTGCGGTTGACTACCAAATGCAGTTCGCAATACATGATTACCACCGTAATCCATGCAAGTAATTGTCCTTAACAACCCCCGTGTGAACGGGTGCTGAGTCCAAACTATAGTACTATCATTGCTAAGGCAGGTAGACAACATTCCATGTGTAAACATAACAAACAAGCATTCATAAGCCACGTATATCATGCATTAATGGTTAGCGTTCAAATAGTATTGAGTAGTGTGTTCGATGTGATTTGAATAGTTGTAATGTATGTAACACCCAAAAGTGCTTAAAGCAAAAAAGGATCGAGTATACTCAGAGCGGTTGATGGATTGAAGGGAGCGCTTAGCGAGTAAGGTTAGCCTGAATAGATTGATAGCATAACGATAAGTGACGCGTAAAACGATGCAAAGTGTTGGAGAGTCGGACAGCTGGTCGATCGAACAGTAGTTCGATCGGACGGCTGACCGTTCGGTTGACAGTCCGCTCGGACCGCTGTCCGGTCGGTCGGTAGGCCGATCGGATGGTTGTTCGAGTGGATTGTTTCTTCCTTTGAGAAGGATGTGTTTGTGTATGATGGCTTGACTTTTGAAGTTTTCGTTTTAGTATTTGAAAACATTGAAGTACCTTTACCCTTCAGGTCGGTCGATCGGATGGCTGTTCGATCGGACGGCAACCCGATCGGTTAGGTATTTTAATACATTGTAGTGATTTGCTTTGGATCGGACAGGTGTTCGATCGGACATGTGTTCGATCGGACAGCTGACCGATCGGTTGGCAAGACAACAATGGTCAACAACTTTAATGAAATGCAAGGTATGGCGCAGTGGATCGGGCAGCTGATCGATCGAACCCTAATGTTGTTCGATCGGAAAACATGCATGAACCACCATGACGAGTTCTCAGTGGGGTGTCACCTGATCGGACGGCTGTTCGATCGGGTGGCACTCCTAGTGCATCGAACATGTTGAAAAATCGATTAAGTGTTGAAGTATAGTATCTCATAATCCGGAGAGTAATCCGATCGGACAGTAGTTCGATCGAACAACAATTCGTTCAATACTAGTCTTCAAAATAAATTGATTGTGTGGTACCATGTGTTAACCGATCGACTGGCCTGTCGATCGGCTGACTGTCCGATCGGCTGGCTGTCCGTTCGGACAGCAGTCCGATTGGTCAGCATCCTGACCTAATCAGCCTATTCGTCTAACACTTGGTTGTTCTGTTTGTTTGTCGTTTTATTGAGGTACTTTGTCAACGAGTCGAACCATAGATTTCTCGTCCTTACTTAGTTCCCCTGGTCGGACAGGAATCACCCAAATCCGGCTGGTGAGCTATTCCGAACGGAGTTTAGCGTTTAACCCGAGATCGGTTAACCTCGTGGATAGAATCCGGATCTTGAACCATGAAACCACCGGAGTGATTTGCAAACCGGCACAGGCTCCGTTTCTATCGGTTTGAAGGCATTGAGTGAAAAAGAGTTGAAAGAAGGTTGGAAAATCCGTCTTTCAATCCTTTTCACCATGTATATGTTTAGATCTATGAAAGATCTTTGTTTGTTTCTGTGGAAATCGGCTAGATCCAAGTTATTCTTGGTGGATTGAGGCCAAAACATGAAGTTCTTCAAGAACCCATGATGACATCATCCTAGAACACTTAAATCTTGATGATTTCACGGTTAAAAGTTAAGATTTGAAAGATAGAAAGGAGTAGGAGTGCGTGTAGATCAAGAAAGTACAAGATTTAGGACGAAATCTTACCGGAATCGAGAGAAATCTGAGAAAAGGTTGAACTAAGCGTGCTGGTCGAACAGAGGTTTCCAAAAGTGGAAAGGATGACAATGACAGGGGTATTTATAGGATGCCAAAAGGGGAAAGTGCTGGCCGATCGGCTGGCCGTTCGATCGGCTGGTAGCCTGATCGATCAGTCTGCACGTTTCGAGTGTTCAGCGCGACGATTTTTGATATTTTGATTTCGGTTGTGAGCGGTTCGATACGATAGGGTTTCTTAGTCAAATTACTTTTAATCCCAACCACTCATATCTTGCGTTGTCTCTTCTCCACTAATTATCATAGTTCGGTTTCGATTGAGTTCGATTGCGTTTCAAGTTTCGATTGCGTTTCGATTCATTTCCACACATAACATAAATAAACATGCACAAGTAACACATAAGGCACACACACACGTATAACAATAATTAAAATACGTAGCTCGAGTTGTGATTCGATTCGATGTCGATTTGATTAGCATAGTTTGATTATCGTTTAGTTAACTTTATCGCATTGTTACTTCCTACAGTTCACAGTCGTAAGTCGGTTAGAAGGCGATTTGAAATACGTCGATTATTGTAATTATTGACACTTACTCCACATAATACAGGTAAATTAAACACATAAAAGAAATTCACTATAAGTCAAGTTGCGCGAAATCGGTCGTTGACTTTGACTTTGACTTCCCTGAAAACACGAGGTGTTACAGCCTCCCCTTGTTTAGGGAATTTCGTCTCGAAATTAAGCTGAAAGTTATACCACACTATGAATCACGTTTGAGAACTTTCTCTCTCTAGGCCTTTTCCTTAAATAACTGCGGGTACTTCGCTTTCGAGTTCCCAAGTGAACTATGCGCCTCGTTTGCCTTCCCATCAGACTTTCACAATAGGAATGCGAGAGCGTCTGAGCTGCTTGGTTTGGCGATCCATGATTTCGACAGGCTTCTCCACGAAGTGTAATGTTTCATTCACTTGTAAGTCATCGAGTGAGACATGTAAGTCGTGGTCGGCTAGGCACTTTCGGAGGTTTGACACGTGGAAAGTCGGGTGGACGTTACTAAGTTCCTCCGGTAGTTCGAGTCTGTAGGAGACTTTTGCGATCCTTTCCAGAATCTTAAAAGGTACAACATATTGAGGCGCGAGCTTTCCTTTCTTGTCGAATCGGACCACACCCTTCCAAGGTGATACCTTTAGGAGTACGTAGTCACCAACGTCAAATTCAAGGGGCTTGCGGTCTATCGGCATAACTTTTCTGTCGATTCCGAGCTTTAACCAGGTTGTCTCGAATTTGGAAAATTCAGTCTGTCGTTTCTTGTAATAGCTCAGGACCGGTTAATTGCGAATGACCAATCTCGTGCCACACAATAGGCGATCGATATCTTCTTCTGTATAAAGCCTCGAATGGTACCATTTGAATGCTAGAATGATAGTTGTTGTTATACGAGAATTCAACCAACGGCAGGTATTTATCCCAATTACCACCGAAGTCTATGACACACGAACGGAGTATGTCTTCAAGAGTACGAATCGTTCTTTCAGTCTGACCGTCGGTTTGAGGTTGGAAAGCGGTACTTAGATTTAATGACGTACCGAGTGCCATTTGAAACGTTTCCCACAGTCGCGAGGTAAACCGAGCATCACGATCAGAGATGATATCACGAGGCGTCCCATGATTACAAATGATCTCGTCGGTGTAGATTTGGGCTAATCGTTCTACCTTGTAGTCTTCCCGTATTGGTAAAAAGTGAGTTGATTTAGTCAAACGGTCGACCACAACCCAAATGCTGTCGTGACCTGATGACGTGTGCGGTAGCTTTGTTATAAAGTCCATAGCTATACTCTCCCACTTCCACATGGGGATCGGTGGTTGTTCGAGTAAGCCAGAGGGTCCTTGATGTTCAGCCTTGACTCTTGCACAAGTTAGGCATTTTCCAACATAGAGAGCAATATCCCTTTTCATGCCCGGCCACCAGTACTTATAGCAAAGGTCCTGGTACATTTATCGGCACCGAGATAAATAAAATACCGGGATTTGTGGGCTTCGTCCATCAGAATCTGTCGTAAATCGGTCCATTTAGGGATCCAGATTCGGTCCAGAAAGTGGAATATCCCATTCGACTTGCTCACAAGCTGGGCTCCATCGTGGTAGATTCTTTCTTTCTTCAGAGTGCGTTCATTAAAACACGTATGTTGAGCTTCGCGGATGAGGGTTTCGAGATTGTATTGGGCTTGCACATTACGAGTGCTAAGCAGATAGCTCCGTCTGCTAAGTGTGTCGGCAATAACATTTGCTTTTCCTGGGTGATAACGAATCTCACAGTCATAGTCGTTGAGAAGTTCTACCCATCGGCGTTGACGCATATTAAGTTCCTTCTGATTAAAGATATGTTGTAGGCTCCTATGATCGGTGAAGATCGTACACTTGGTACCATACAGGTAGTGTCGCCAAATCTTTAACGCAAAAACAACTGTGCCTAGCTCGAGATCATGGGTTGTATAGTTCTTCTCGTGGATTTTGAGCTGTCGAGATGCGTAAGCTATAACCTTGTCCCGCTGCATAAGGACACAACCAAGACCAAGGTTGGAAGCATCACCGTAGACAATGAAATCGTTGTTTTCGTCGGGTAGTGTGAGAACAGGAGCATTGCAAAGCTTGTGTTTAAGGGTTCGAAAGGCAGACTCTTGTTCAGTTCCCCAAACAAAATGCTTGTCTTTATGCGTGAGAGCGGTAAGTGGCACATCGATCTTTGAGAATCCTTCGATAAATCGTCGATAATAGCCTGCTAGTCCGAGAAAAGAATGGACTTCAGACGGGTTCTTAGGGGTAATCCAGCTCTTAACAACTTCAATCTTCGTAGGATCGACGTGAATACCTTGACTATTAACGATGTGACCCAGAAACTGAAGTTCCTCCAACCAGAATTCACACTTGGAGAACTTGGCATAGAGTTGGTTCCCCTGGAGTAGCTCGAGAACGAAACGTAGATGTTGCGCATGTTCGGCTTTCGATTTGGAATAGATCAAGACATCTTCGATGAATACGATGACGAAACGGTCGAGATATGGTTTACACACACGATTCATCAGATCCATGAAAACCGCTGGTGCGTTGGTTAAACCAAAAGGCATAACGACAAATTCGTAGTGGTCGTATCGAGTGCGAAACGCGGTTTTGGGTATATCCTCCTCTTGAATACGCAGTTGGTGATAGCCTGAACGTAGGTCGATCTTCGACAAACACGTAGCGTCGATCATAGGACATTAGAAGAGAAATTGTCCGACCTATCTCAAAGAGTTGAAAAACAAGAGGGATGCGGGGTAAACCTCAGGTACTATCTTTATGATACATGTTGAGCTTAATGTTATTTCTTCTAATACATGGGTACTAGATACCGGATGTGGAACTCACATTTGCAATTTGTTGCAGGGGTTCAAAAGAAATAAACATTATAAGAAGGGAGACGCTAGTCTTTTCATGGGCAACGGAGCAAAGGTTGAAGTCGAAGCTTAAGGAGACTACGTTTTAGAACTTCCAAGTGGTTTGGAAGTTATTTTGAAGAATGTTTTGTATGCTCCTAGTTTAACTAGGAACATAATTTTTGTTTCCCTTTTAAGACAATGTGGTTTTAATTTCGAATTTGTTAACCAAGACATTTATGTTTCTATGCATGATGTGTTTTACTTTAAGGCTATGCCTCTAAATGGTATTTATGAATTAGATCATGATAACACATCATATGATAGCTCAATGTACCAAGTAACCAACAACAAACTCAAAATGGATTTGAGTGATTCCTATCTTTGGCATTGTCGCCTTGGATATATAAGCAAGAATCGCATGCATACACTTCAGAAAAATGGTCTTTTGAATACAAATGAAGATAATTCATTTGATGTATGCGAATCTTGTTTATAAGGAAAAATGACCAAGACACCCTTTAGTGGAACTTTTGAAAGGGCTAAAGACTTACTAGGTATCATACATTCAGATGTATGTGGTCCTTTTAAGCCGATGACTACGAATGGTGAAAGATACTTCATTACCTTTACCGACGACTTTAGTCGTTATGGTTATGTGTATTTACTAAGACACAAGGATGAGGCATTTGAAATGTTCAAAGACTTCAAAAGTGAAGTAGAAAATGAACTCAAGAAAACAATCAAAGTCCTTCGCACTAATAGAGGAGGTGAATATCTTAGTGGTGCTTTTCAAGATCATCTTAGGAGTTGTGGGATTATCTCACAACTTATTCCACCTAGAACACCACAACACAATGGTGTGTCCGAGAGGAGAAATCGAACTCTATTAGATATGGTTCGATCTATGATGGCTAGAAGCACATTACCTCTATCGTTAGGTCCCCTTGACGTATGGATCTTTCACAGAATTGTCAATCTAATCAAGAGTGCGGAATCCTCTTGATCAGAATATAGCAGAATGTGTAGAAACATAAATCACTTTCAAACCGGGTTTCTATTGATTATCAATCTCACAAGAATTACAATCAATCTAAACCCTAACCACACAAGATTTTGTCCAAGACTATGTCTCTCACGAAATTGCTCTCTCAAAAACTGTTTTGGCTGATTAACCTAAACCCTAAAGCCTCACCTTGTTTATATAACACAAGGTTGCTACTTGGGCTAGAGTTTCCTACATGGGCAAGCCCATTTCGTCCCCAATGACCCAATATGGGTTTTGTTTAGCCCAAACTCTATTATTCAACTATTACAAAGCTAAACCCGCTAACTGTTTATCATTTTTCTAATTACAAGATATCCAAAGACCAAATCTAAGCTGTTGTCACAAACATGCACCAACAAACCCCCCCTTGACAATAGCTTCATAAAATAACTTTGTCTTCAGTCATCTTGCAATCTTCATGTAGTCTTGCATTGTATTTGGTCTTTGGATAGCTTCAGCTTCAACAACTTCTGTCAGCAACAGACTCCCCCTAAGCTAATGCATCCAACCACCAAATCTTCAAAAACTTTAGCGTTTGAGTGAACTCTAGTTCAGCATTTGTAAAGCAATCTTCAAACTCTTCATCTTCGTCTGCAACGTAGAAAGGAGGTTCTACCATGCATCCAATCAAACTCTCATCTTCTCACAGCAACTCATCACTTTACTTCTCAGCAACATACTACTTCAATCTGTATACTATAAAACAAACATCTCGAGAAACCATAATAATTTTTCAACATAAGTTAAACAAATTATTATTATTCAAGAGATTTGTTAAACTGTATAACAGATTAAGCATTTTCCAATTTTATCACCAACACGCAAAAGTTTTTAATCACACCCTATAACCCGCGTGATTTAAAAATTTTGAGCTCACTTTCCAACACCGTCTCCCCCTATCAGTAACAATTCCTCCAAGAATAACAGTTTTCCGTACATTAAGAATTTTAAACAGAAAAAGACACTATTTTTGTATTTTCATATTTTCTGAAAGCAAGTAAATAACAAAAGCAATAAACACTCTATTTTTGTGAGAATCACTGGTAAGAAGATCATTCAACAAAATCAAACTGTTTCACACAATTAGATAATTCTTTATTTAATTTTTCGTGAAAAGCAGTCCAAGACGATTACCAATATGTTTGTCCTCTTAAACAAAATGCATGAACATTTCAAGTACCATTACCGTATGATACGTTAAGGTAATATTATTTCTGATATACTAGTGTGTCCCACTTCAGGATATACCCCCGCGATCAAGGTATGCACAAAGATTCATCGTAGTAGGTGAGTATACTTGTGACTACCCGAGTTTTCAAGGTCTCTATTCGATTTAATCTTGTACCTATTTGCAAAGTGTGGTTCTGATAAGAATATTTGATGTGCATTATAATTGTGTGTAAGTGATTTATATAGTTTGATTTAATATTTTGTTGTTTAATTAAATTATGCCAAACACCCCCTCATGAAATCACCTCACCCCACGAAAACACTATGAGTTTTCGTCCACCATGAAGGCAACGAAAACCAGAAATGGGCCTTGGCCCAGTGACGGGTTGTTTAGTGTTTTAACTCCCAAGCTTTACATGAATTGTTAATTGGCAAAACCCTAATCACACTTCCTCTCTCTCTCTCTCACTACCTTTGAACCCGACGGCAAGTTCTAGCTCTTTGGTAACCGTTGCTACGTTGCTAGTCTCTTGGTTAGTTTATCCTCTCGGATTGTTGTTACGCATATTAGATGATTGTTATATAGTGATTGTAAATGGTTATGTAATCATGTTGTGATTTGGATTGATTGTTTTGATAGGAATACTTATAAACTGAGATTATGATTGGTTGTGTTATGGTCTCTGTCAAGGTTCGGTTGATGTTGTGTATATATGCATGTCCTTGAATGCTATAATGAAGGATGGATAGGGTTTATGTTCATCATGTGGATTAGATCTGATGTTATGATAGCAGTTGAATAGATCTCGATGCATGTTCAAATTAATGTATGATAATTATATTAATTCAGTATTGAAGGATTTCGTATTAATGCTTTGTATGTAAGAAGTATCGCATGATTGTCATGATTGAATGATTAATATTGAATGATATGAGTGTGACCTACTGAATCTTATTTATTTTCCAACATGTGATCCTGACAAATTATAAGAATATGTAAATCCTTTAATATTAAATGAATGGATGCTATTTTTGAATGCTTGCTATTGGACCGGTTATAATATGATAGAGCATGATTGCCTATGTCAGTAGACATGTGATGTTCTTTATGAATGTGTAATTTGTTAAATTCATACATGTTTGATTAGAGAGAATGCAGTCGGTGGGTGCATCCAAATTTAAGGTCTTGCATGTGATGGCATAGGAATTGGCGGCTAGGTTGCATGTGATCACCTCATCATATTCGGCTAGTCATTCTGATTATGCATAGGGTATCGATTACATCAGAGATATGATTAGTAATCATGGTGTTATTGTTAACTGTTGTGATGATGATGATTTATTTTTGAGGCCGACGAAAACACTCACCCTCAACGAAAACACGACTCAACGAAAACACATTGGGATTTCGTCGCCCAAGTGTTTTCGCCAGAAGGTGATTTCGCCAAGATAGTGTTTTCGCCAACAAGGGTTTTAGCCAATGGGTGATTTCGCCGCATATATGTGATTTCGTTGAATGACTGACACAGTAATTCCGTTAGCTGCTAACCCTGTTAAGTTAAGACTGTTAACTCGGTTAATTCTGATTTGACCATGTTGTTTCCGATTAGCTCTGTTATGTACGTTAACTATGTTAGATGTATTGATTCTGTTAAGCATGTTGACTAGGGTACATATCTATGTTGAGCATGTCATGTATGTTAAGTATGTCATCTCTATGTTAAGTATGTCAAGCATGATTAACTCTGTTAAGTATGACAACTTAGTAAGGGACTTGCATGTGATTTGGAACCTCGTATGGAATGATTAATTGTTTATGCATTGCATGATGTAACTGTCAAACACACTCTGTGATATTGATTGCATGCGAAACCTTACAATCCTGTACTGATTGAACATACGTGTATAAATATAGGACTTGACTGATTTCTTGTGAGCACTTAACTTAGCATACCGAGCAAACCAAGGTGAGTTCACACTCTTACCAAGGCATGGGATTCCCGGGGTAGGGAATGGGTTTTGAATAATGGGATTGAACAATTACTCGTACTTACACTGCTACTAGACTATCTACCATCGTCCTCAGGTTAGGCAGG
This sequence comes from Helianthus tuberosus, assembly GCA_030545235.1. Taxonomy (NCBI): domain Eukaryota; kingdom Viridiplantae; phylum Streptophyta; class Magnoliopsida; order Asterales; family Asteraceae; genus Helianthus; species Helianthus tuberosus. Next base: position 18,945 of record JARYGA010016148.1, read on the forward strand.
ACACTTACGTAAAACCTACGTAAACTTGTACTTACCACTGTCCTCAGGTTACGAAGGGCACTTACGTAAAACCTACGTAAACTCATACATACTACTGTCTTCGGGTTAAGAAGGACACTTACGTAAAACCTACGTAAACCCCCGTGTACCACTGTCCTCGGGTTGAGAAGGGCACTTACGTAAAGCCTACGTAAACCTCGTACGTATTACTGTTCTCGGGTTAAGAAGAACACTTATGGTACAACTATTCTAGTAAATACAAACATGGGAAGCCCCCACTGATAGTAAATACAAACATGGGAAGCCCCCACTGATAGTACATACAACATGGGAAGCCCCCACTAGTTGAATCTACACAACGGCTTAGCTAATAATGCATAGTTATGCAACGAACTTACTTACTGTGAACTCGCTCAACTAGTTGTTAACTTCCTCTTACATGCCTTGCAGGACCATAGGTACTCTTGGAGCTTGCACGGGAGGCGCGGTCGTTGTGGGCACGAATTGTGGATGTTTTGATGAAAACTTTATTACTCTTTAAACTAAACACTTGTGTTGGATTTTCATACTATGCTTCCGCTACCTATACTATGTTTCTGATTGAACACCAATTGTATTGTGATGGATTACATTTACTTTTACTTATTACTTATATGTTCAATATGATTGGTGGCTTGATCCTGGTCAGTCACGCCTCCAAGCAGTGATATTCCGCGTGTGGATTTTGGGGGTGTGATAGATTGGTATCAGAGCCATTGGTTATAGTGAACTTGGTTTTAAAAAGGGGAAAAACTTTTTGGTAAAACCAGACTATAACCTGTACAGTGCTCAACGATCCACAACGATGCTTCGCTCCACGTGCAAGACTCAACATTCTAGGTGATACGATTTATGTTTACATTGCCTACTTGCTAGATTACGTAGAACTTTGCTCATGGTATACTTAGATAAGCGTAACAACTATTGTTTGAAAACACTTGTGTGCTTACTCTCTTCTGTCATCGCACTTTCACGAACCTTTCTCACTCATATTCCCTTCGATGTGAAGATCATGAGGGTATGTGTAAACCTATCTCAAGCCCAGTTGACGGCTCTTATCAACGAACAAGTTACGGCAGCACTCGCAGCCGCTCAGACAGGAGGTCAGAACGCTCAGCCACTTGTGTGCACATTCAAGACGTTCATGGACTGTCATCCTAATACTTTCAGTGGCACGGAAGGGGCCGTTGGACTTCTCCACTGGTTTGAGAAGCTCGAATCGGTCTTCGAAGTGTGTGAATGCCCTGAGGCTCGTAGGGTGAAGTACGCCACTGGTACTCTTGAAGGCACTGCGCTAACTTGGTGGAACGCGTAAGTTCAGATGTTGGGGCTGGCGGCTGCTAATGCCACCCCATGGAATGATTTTAAGGAACTGATCAAACGTGAATACTGTAATCGTGATGACATCCACAAACTGGAAGTGGAATTCTTTAACTTGAAGATGACAGGGTCAGAGATAGAGGCGTATACGAAGCGATCTAACGAACTGGCAATTTTGTGCCCAACTATGGTGGATCCTCCCATCAAGTGCATTGAGCTGTACCTCAAAGGCTTAGTACCAGAGATTCAAAGCCATGTAACTGCTGCTAACCTTGCTACTATTCAAGATGTTACTCGTCTTGCTCATCGTCTCACAGACCAGGCAGTGGA